>CM068742.1:88210728-88396665 GCA_035084275.1 Hydrolagus colliei
TTACGGGTAAGTGTGCAGCCATCAGAGAAATGCTAACACCCTCTGCACTGCATGCACTACCAGGTCAGCGTTAGAGATGCAGCAATGCTCCCTCCACACTGTCTGTCTACACTCCAGCAGGTGATTTGTGCCCTTCTCTATGCCCTGCTCTGTGCAGTGTGGTGTTATCAGTGCTGTTTCTGTGCCTTGCTCTGTGTAGTAATAATAGTAATAATTTTTACATTTGATACAGCGCCTTTCACATCTTCCAGACATCTCAAAGCGCTTCACAGAACATACTGTAAAGTCAATTGACCGTCTATTTGTGAGCGAAATGTGGTAGCCAAATGCGCACAACAGTGTCCCCACAAACACTCATGGGTTGAAGTGACCAATTTACTGGGTTTTTTTTGAGGGATTATTATTGGGTGTTGTGTGCTCAGCTCTATGTAGTGTGGTGTTACCAGCGCTGTTTCTCTGTGTTGCTCTGTGCAGTGTGACCTGCTCCTCTGTGAAACTGTGGAAGGGGATCATCGCTGCGGGATACGGCAGTGGGCAGATACGGGTTTATGATGCGGGGACCGGGACCGTCCATGTGGAGATCAACGCATCACGCTCGCTGGGTCTGTGCCCTAGACATTGCACCTGACACTGGCAAGGTGAGTCATCCGTCAAGTGTCACACACAGTCATTATCACATACACACAGTTAATGTAACACATGCAGTCAGTGTCATACACACACAATCGGTGTCATACACACAGTCAATGTCTCCACACAGTCAGTATCACACACACAGTGTTACACACACAGTCAATGTCAGAAACAGACAGTCAGTGTCACACAGATCGTTAGTATCACACACAATCAGTGTCACGCACACAAAGTGAGTATCACTTTCAGAGAGACACACATGCACACATTCATGGAGAAATTCAAAGACAGAGAGAGGGACACACACTCACTGAGACAGAGGGAGACACACCTACAGTAACAGCTCAGCCCCACCCAGGATGAGGAAACCTATTTTTCGCAGGGTCCTAGTGGAGGGTGTATAATGGTTTGGTGCAATAATGTGAGTGGGACTGTGATGGGTGCAGGCGGGGCTGTGTGATGGTGCGCGGCAGGGCTGTGTGATGGTGTGGGGCGGGGCTGTGTGATGGTGTGGCGGGGCTGTGTGATGGTGTGGGCGGGGCTGTGTGATGGTGTGGGCAGGGCTGTGTGATGGTGTGGGCGGGGCTGTGTGATGGTGTGGGCAGGGCTGTGTGATGGTGTGGGCGGGGCTTTGTGATGGTGTGGGCGGGGCTGTGTGATGGTGTGGGCGGGGCTGTGTGATGGTGTGGGCGGGGCTGTGTGATGGTGTGGGCGGGGCTGTGTGATGGTGCGGGTGGGACTGTGATGGTGCAGGCGGGGCTGTGTGATGGTGCGGGCGGGGCTGTGTGATGGTGTGGGCGGGGCTGTGTGATGGTGTGGGTGGGACCTGTGATGGTGTGGGCGGGGCGGTGTGATGGTGTGGGCGGGGCGGTGTGATGGTGTGGGCGGGGCTGTGATGGTGTGGGTGGACTGTAATGGTGTGGGCGGGGCGGTGTGATGGTGTGGGCGGGGCGGTGTGATGGTGTGGGGCGGGGCTGTGTGATGGTGTGGGTGGGACTGTGATGGTGTGGGCGGGGCGGTGTGATGTGTGGGCGGGGCTGTGTGATGGTGTGGGCGGGGCGGTGTGATGTGTGGGCGGGGCGGTGTGATGGTGTGGCGGGGCGGTGTGATGGTGTGGGGCGGGGCGGTGTGATGGTGTGGGCGGGGCGGTGTGATGGGTGGCGGGGCGGTGTGATGTGTGGGCGGGGCGGTGTGATGGTGTGGGCGGGTGCTGTGTGATGGTGTGGGTGGGACTGTGATGGTGTGGGCGGGGGCGTGTGATGGTGTGGGCGGGGCGGTGTGATGGTGTGGGCGGGCTGTGTGATGGTGTGGGTGGGACTGTGATGGTGTGGGCGGGGCGGTGTGATGGTGTGGGTGGGACTGTGGTGCGGGCGGGCCTGTGCGATGGTGCGGGCGGGGCTGTGTGATGGTGTGGGCGGGAGGGCTGGTGTGATGGTGTGGGCGGGGGCTGTGTGATGGTGTGGGTGGACTGTGATGGTGTGGGCGGGGCGGTGTGATGGTGTGGGCGGAGGCGGTGTGATGGTGTGGCGTGGCGGTGTGATGGTGTGGGCGGGGCTGTGTGATGGTGTGGGTGGGACTGGTGATGGTGTGGGCGGGGCGGTGTGATGGTGTGGGGCGGGGGGGGGAGGGGGGCGGGGGGGAGGGGGGGGGGGGTGTGATGGTGTGGGCGGGGCGGTGTGATGGTGTGGGCGGGCGGTGTGATGGTGTGGGCGGAGGCGGTGTGATGGTGTGGGCGGGGCTGTGTGATGGTGTGGGCGGGGTGGTGTGATGGTGTGGGCGGGGCTGTGTGATGGTGTGGGCGGGGCGGTGTGATGGTGTGGGCGGGGCGGTGTGATGGTGTGGGCGGGGCTGTGTGATGGTGTGGGCGGGGCGGTGTGATGGTGTGGGCGGGGCAGTGTAATGTGGGCGTGGCTGTGTAATTTGGGCGGGGCCGTGTAATGTGGGCGGGGCCTTGTAATGTGGGAGCAGCTGTGTATTGTGGGCGGGGCTGTGTAATGTGGGCAGGTTATGTTCACACAGCTTCTCTCGGCTGCTGAGGATTCATTGTGAGGATCTGGCGTCTCCAGCGAAATCCTGAGTCGAACTGTATTGAGGTGAGAGGGTGGGTCTGAGGAGGGGGAGGGGCAGAGGAGGGGGTGGGTCTGTGGAGGGGAGGGGTAGAGGTGTGAAGAGGGGGGGGTCTGAAGAGGTGGAGGGTCTATGAGGGGAGGGGCAGAGGAAAGGGAAGGGTCTAAGCGGGGTCTGTAAGGGTTGGTTTAATCTTGTGACCTTGCAGTGAATTAAGGATTGACCCAATTGTTGTACAATTAATATGCAAGTTTATTCATTCAAATTAGTAATGGTTATAGGTGGTTAAAAAAACTAATATTGCTTATGTATCCCCGTACAGTTCACAACAATTAATGTCGGCAAACCAAATGTTGTGGAAGAGACGGAGGAGTGATGTCCAATTTATTGTCCAATTTTATCCAAATATATTATTGTGTCAATCAAAGAGTATCCAAGTAATATTATCTGTTTAGAGTTGTTTTACTCATGGTCTTGATCTTCCTTTTTTTCTGAAGCTGGAACATGGTTCATGGTTCCAATTTCCTAAGTTCCAATTTCTTCCTTTCTCCATCTTCTTTCTCGAACCGATCTGGGCATTTCCATGATAAAGGAAATATGATAAAGGAAAGGAAATGACCTCTTTGTCACGTGTGTGACAGAGAGGTCAGAAAATTAAATTGGTTGCTGAACACTCATTTTTTGTACATAAGTGCCCTGGAGACCATACTGTATGTATCTTGTAAGAAATACATAACTATTTTAACAGAATTATTTTTACCACCTCTGAAAGTTCACACCTCATGCATGGTAACGCTGCGAACGGGGACAGACATTACATACGAGGACATTAGAGGACGGAACATCATGAGTGAATTTTCAAAATGTCGGAGAAGTAAGCAATCATCAAACTTACGAAAATAAATCAAACCACAAAGTAGTTACTTCATAACTTTATGAATTGAGAGCAAAATAGGATTTTAATTTTTTTTTATGCTGAAATTCTGTCTTCCTCATTCGTAATTCTTTGGACGGACGGGGGTTACGAACGTGTCGCATTTTTTAAAGGGACAAAACAATATGATCAGGCTCTTGAATGAAACAGAAACTTATCAGCTTTCTGTCTTAACACTTGATTTATGAATCTCATTATATTTAATGATAGTGAGAGTTAAAAATAAAATCTGAAATAGGTTTCAAAAGCAGCCTTCTTTGCCATGTCACGTTTTAGAGGTTTCTAGATAGGGTGGACATGATCTTTCATTTATTGTCATTTAAAAAACAGGTCTCATTTTAAGGCAAAATTATCTGGACTATCTCTTGAGAGTGTGTTATCTCTGATTATCATGCTTGGAAAAAAAAAAAATCCACCCTTCCTCAGAAAATGGCATGAATATTTTGCCTTGCACATTGTACCCCATTACCGTGGAAATGCCCATCTCTCTTTATCCAGTTCATTAGGTGACCTTTCACCTGCTATCTTTTGCAAGATGGTTCCTCTACAGAAACAAAAAGCCACAGAGCTCCCTCTCTCTCCAGCTGCAGACCATTTAACCATGAGAAAATTACTGTTAAGAATTGAAAACAGTTTGTTGTTTATTAACAATCTTTTGTTTCTTTTGCAATCCTAGTCACAACCAGCTCCCATCATATGTGATATATGTCTCATATATATATACTGTATATATATCGCTAATATAAATTGATACATTATTTAACACTTTAATTACAGGATCTTACAGTCCGCCCTGAAGTGGGTTAAAATTACAAATGTAAACAAACTTTTATTACTGTAATTAATGTAAAATCAGTACCAATCTCCTCTATCTCTTTCATCACATTCAATCGCCAAGGTATTTGAACATTTTTATGATTCTTTAAATGTTCATAAAAATCATTTTACAGTTTTCTTTATCTGATGCATAATCCAACATTTACACTAAATGATTAATCATAAAGTGTATAAATAAAAAATGCTAACCAGGCCAGGCTTAACTTGTATTACCACAAAAATTTAATTTGTCCACATTTGATTTATATAAACATCATTTTGATTAAATACTGGAATACACATAATAAATGATACATAAAATAAATCATAATAAATCAAGTACCTGTAATATGAAATTAACAACATAATTACATTTGGACATCCCAAGGCGCTGAACTTGACCTTATACATTATAGCAATCAAAAACTCCTAAAATGTGAATGTATTTGACATTTTTTAGTTAGTGTTCTTTTCTCTCTTATATCTATCAATGTTTACTCTACCCTCTAGTTTTGTGTTCGCATTACATATCCCAAACGATTTGGTCTTATGTATTATTCTACGCAGACCACTCTATTCTTTAATTATTGCTCTCTGTGTTGATCTTTTATTTTGCTATGATTCAGGACATATGGAACATGGATAGGATCTGGCTTACACTCTGCATCCAGAGCAAAGTCAGGCCTGCTGTGGTCTGTTACTTTAAACTAATCCAACACTTATGGAACATGGTTGAGATCTGGCTGCACTCTGCGTCCAGAGCAAAGTCAGACCCATCATGGTCCTATTTTTTTAAACGTATAAGTTACATAAACATAAAGACAACCTTCACTTTGTTTGCTCGCTTTCGCTCATTTTAATTACTGTTAGTTTACCCTAAATCCTACACAAACATCTTCTTTTTTACAATTTAAAAAGGGTAACACCTTGAGCTCAAGTATTCTCATGGACCGTTCAGTCACAGCTTCCTGTGGGGAAAAACTTTAAATTAGGAGCATTGTAACTGTTTGGATTCTGTTTTCAAAGAATAGTTAGGGAGGCACCTGATTTGCAGAGTGGCCTCAAACTCTATGACTGTTGGCCTTACCGAAATATTCATTCAAAGGGTTGAACATATCTCATTAAGATCGTGGAAATGCATCATACCTGCCATATAAATTTGGAGAACAATCTCTGTTTCTCATTTAACATTTTATTTTCATTGGTTTTTTTTCTGTGTCTGGGTATGCCAGACCAGCACTAGATTTTCTTTTTAACTGGAATGTTTCTCCAAAATATATATATTTTAAAATTGCTGCTCGTGTCTGGCTTACTGATTGGATGTGTGTGTGATTGTCAGGTGGAGCACGGGCACACAGAGTGTGTGACGGATGTACAGCTGTGTGGTGCTCGCTTCTGTGATCCCGAGGGTAGTGCCTTCGCAGTGACTGGCTATGACCTCAGCGAGATCATTCGTTATGTCCTGGTCTGAGAGACAGGACCCCCCTCACCCCACCACCCTGGGCTCCCACCTCGGTAACTGATGATCTTAGTCCAAACTGTCCTCCTTGGGGAGAGGGAGACAGAGTTACTTTGAGGCTGAGCTGGCAAGGAGCTGGGCTTGGCAACGCAATACCTGTATCCAGTCATCCCCTCCGTCCCCCCACGGTCTCTAGTGGGCTGGCAGTCTTGTTTCTGAGCCAGACAGGTTGGTGAGAATCCAGGGAATAGTCACATTTATGTACCTCAGGGCTTTCTCCACAGTTCTTTGTCTTTTTACCATCTGTGTTGCTCACACTCAGTGACATCAACTGACAGTGGGTGAGGTTTGCTGCCATGTTCCATAACTGAATCCCAAAGACCCTCCGCAGTCACCCCTCCGTCCCTCCCTCCCTCCATCCCTCCGTCCCTCCCTCCCTCCCTCCCAACATTTAAAAGCCCATCTCCGGGTTCACTCCTTGGACTCTACTTCTGGTCATCTCCTCCCCCAGCCCGAAAACGCAGCCAGTTGTGTAAAGAACTTTGAGGACGTCCTCCCCAATGTGACCACACAGTGAATGTAATTGTCTTGGAAATCTGTAAAAATACACCAGATCTAAACTTAAACATTCCCTGTCTATTTATGAGGAAGTGTTAATATTGTAGAATGCTGTATAAATGTGTGAAATAAATGTTATTATAATAAATTGTTGGGATTTGAAATAGTTTTTTTTAGTTTTGTAAACTTCTCTTGTACTTTGTCTCCTCTCTCCTGTTCTTTATTCTGAGATGAATTGAGATTAGGTGTGTTGAGACGTTGTCTGTGTGTATGCGTTGGGGATAGTGTCTATGTGTGTGTGTTGGGGATGATGTGCGTGTGTGTTGGGACAGTGTATGTGTTTTGGGGACGGTGTGTGTTGGGGATGGTGTGCGTGTGTGTTGGGGACAGTGTGTGTGTTGGGGATGGTGTGTATGTGTGTTGGGGATGGTGTGTATGTGTGTTGGGAATGGTGTGTGTGTGTATGTGTTGGGGCTGGTGTGTGTGTTGGGGCTGGTGTGTGTGTGTATGTGTTGGGGACGGTGTGGTGTGTGTTGGGGATGGTGTGTGTGTGTTGGGGACGGTGTGTGTGTGTGTGTTGGGGACGGTGGGTGTGTGTGTGTTGGGGACGGTGTGGTGTGTGTTGGGGATGGTGTGTGCGTTGTACATGGTGTGCGTGTGTTGGACTGTGTGTGTTGGGGCTGGTGTGTGTGTGTATGTGTTGGGGACGGTGTGGTGTGTGTTGGGGACGGTGTGTGTGTGTTGGGGTCGGTGTGTGTGTGTGTGTGTTGGGGATGGTGTGTGTGTGTATTGGGGACGGTGTGTGCGTTGTACATGGTGTGCGTGTGTTGGACTGTGTATGTTGGGGATGGTGTCTGTGTGTAAGTCTATTTCTGTCTCTCTGCAGCGCTTGCTGAGACTCTGTTATATTGAGTGTTCTTCACTCACGGCTCCTGTGTGACCCACTGCGTTTGTAAGGAAAGAAGCCAAACCTTGACAGCCGTGGAGCCGCCACATTGATGCTCTGCTCCTGTCACTGCCGGGGGGAGAAAATGCCTTGGTTTCATGTGCACACACACCACCAGCCCATACACTATCATCTCTGTGACGAAGCTTGCTGCTCTAACAACATGCTGTTTTTCAGATTATTAGGGCTCAACCCAAAGCTCCAATCCAACAAATATAACCACACCAGTTTGCTCTTTTGCCTGTGTCCTCTTTATAATCCAAACACAACACACTACAGATGCTTTAAATCTAGATGCCTGATTTGCGGAGTGTTCCCTTTTATACTTCCAATTTTCATCTTATTCAATTAATCTTTCTGCTCATCTAGTCTTCCACAAAAACAATTTGCCCTTATGTAGCGGGCTCCATGCCAGGTAGCCTCTCAGAGTGACAAAGGAAGGTGACAGTCGAGCAGAGGCTCTACGTGGTGGATTGGGGAATGAGAAGGTCGGAGAGGTAGGGAGGTAAGTGGATGTGTACATGAGTGTGAGGATCTTGGAAGTTGATCCGTTCAGTGCCAGTGGAGCCAGAACTGGTGAGATGTGGGTACAGAGTTTGGACTGGGTCAGTATGAGGGCGGCAGAGTTCTGAATTAGCTGGATCTTTTGAATGCTGTTGCTGGGAAAACTGGTGAGAACTGCATTGGAGTAATCCAAGTGGGAGTTGACAAATGCATGCACACAGGAGCATTGTTGGGAGGGCTTCAATTTATTGTCAATCTTTTTCATTTTCCATACATATTATTTTGCTTCCATTGAAATAATAGTTCTTCTAGGATTGTTTGTCCCCATGTGATGTACTCTGGATTTCTCCACATTGAATTTCATCTGCCACTTATCTGCTCAATTCCCAAATATGTTCAAATCCTCCTGTAACCTATCTTGTTCAGCTTTGCAATCTACCACCTTTGTTAGATTGGTGACATCTGCCAACTTATAATAATAATAACCACTTAACCACTGTGCTCGGGACTCCTAGTTCCAGATCATTTATAAAAAATATTAAACAAAAAAGTTCTCAAAACAGACGCTTGCGGATCCTTTTACTGAGATCCAGATAATAATATAATAATCCATTTATACAAGTGCTTTACACATTGACGTCTCAAAGTCGATGTGTAAAGCACTGCAGAATACAACAACATCCCAAGGTAGGGACCAGAGAGGTGCGGGATGGGGTTCGGGGTAGGGAGAAGAAAAGAGGGAAGAAAACTGGGAAAAGAGGTAAGGACCAGAGCAGGGAAGGGGTCGTTGTAGGGGGAAGGAGAGTAGGAAAAATGACTATATTTGTGGGCAAAATGCAGCAGACAAATTGCGCATAACAGTATCCCACAAACAGTCGTGGAAGAGGGTAAGGGGAGGGGTCAGGGTGGAGGGAAGGAGAGCAAGAAATCCGACTGTATATTTGTGGATATACAACATCCACAGCCTTAGCCTTATCAAGCTCTCATGTCCACCAGTCAAAGAAAACCAATCAAATAGATTGGCAACGCTTCCCAAATAGTTTGTTGCCCATCCAGGATTGTTAAGCACTTTGAATGTCCTCCTGACATGAATGTAAATGGTATTGTAACACACCACAATGATTTTTACAAGACACCATCAGTTCTTGAATTTGCTGACATCAATTGGCTTCCGTTTGCCACACTGTGCTGCTGGCTCCAGCATTCTCTCCACCAGGAACCAAAGCCTCTTTGCCTGCCTCATGCTGTGTAATATGAATATTTAACTTCTGTCTCTGATTCCCCTCCAATCTTATTACTCTGTATTTGGTCACCACATATCACTTTACTCTCAACCCAATTCCCCAATCTCTGGGTTTCGATGGCTACTTCCTTGTTACATGCAGCTGCCTTGAGTTTGGTAACCAAAGCTAGTGCATTTGGTTTCTATTATTCTCTCAATCTTATCCATACCAAATTTTCGATTAATTCATCACCTTTGCCCTGGATCCTTGTGCAGTTTACTATGGTTCTTCCCAACATGATGGACCTGTTATCAAACTGTGGACATTAAACAATTTGTTGTTCACTGATATCATATATAATATCAAATGCAAAGATTATTATTATGAAACCTCTGCTGAGATGTTCATCTAAGATAAGTTCTAGGGGAATTTATGGCTACATGTGATTCTTGTCAATGTCCTCATTGGTTGGAATAAACTTGAAAGTTCAAGAGGCAGATTTCAGGTGACAGGTGACATTCTGAGATAGAGTCAGCAACACCGACAATACTCCAGCCAGCCAGCCAATCTGTCATCCAATCCGGTAGGTAAATGGATGTTCCTTTTTACATGCAGTGGTTGTATTAAGAATCAGTTTCACCGCCAGTAAAAAAATTGTCTTCAAAGAACATCAGAGAAGCCTGGAACAACACAGAATGCACAGAACAGAAGACATTATCCCTGAATTTGAATTTGATATAGCGCTTTTCAAATTTTCTTGACGTCTCAAAGCGCTTCACAGTAAATACTGTAAGGTGAATTGATTATATTTGTGGGTGAAATGTGGCAGCTTTTTGCACACAGTAGTGTCCCACAAACAGTCGTGGATTGAAAAATGACCAATTTTATTATTCTAGTATTTTTGGAGGGATTTTTATTTGGCGTGTGGAGTAAGGATACTTGCCCAAGGTTTTGCCTGGATTCGAACACAAGTCTCACGCTTGAAAGGCGAGTGCTCTAACCACTGAGCTACAGGAACTCCACTCATCATATTGTGGATGCCATTCATCCTATTGTGTTTGTGCTGGTGCGGGTTCCTTTATTGTTCTATAGAATCAACTTTTGCTACCAGTTGATAACCCCACAAAGTCTGCTTAACACATATTATCATTGTTTAACACAATACATTGTGTTAAACAATGATAATATGTTCTCTCACATGCACCTGTACTTACACAGCACAGGCACAACACATAGGGTAATGTCTTTGAGCACTTCACAGTGTGGGGTTAGACATCAGGAAGCAATGTTGGGCAAGGTGCAGTTGAAGAGATAGGAGTTCAGGTGGGAATTGTTTTTTGGTCAGTTAGGTGTCTGACACATGCAGATAATCATCATTCTGTTTACCATCCACATTTACGTTTCTGTACCACCTTTGACATTGGAAGGATGTCTCAAGGCGCTAAAGTGTATCTAAACTAACCAGAATTCCAACCATCCCACTTATACATAGAAATTACCAAGATAGTTTGTTGGAATGGAATGCTAACCTTGGAGGGATGCATTCTGTTTCATTATTTCTGAAGTGTATTAGGTGCAGGTTTGGGGCCAAGGTTTGGGGACCACAGATTCAGAGTTGGGATACTGCTGGAGTTTCTCCAGACAAAACTGCATACTTTACCATTGATATTGCTTTCTGGCAAGCTTTCCTACTGCTTGTCCAGCTAGGACCACCCTTCTCCTTAAGGTGACATGCGGGGTTAACAGGAGCCGAGTGGGATGATTCCTTGGCCCTGGTGTATGGTTTCCATCCCCAAATCCTGTCAACAAGCTGGGCTCGGCTGCCATCAACAGTGCCCAGGAATACTGTGGACTCACCTGGCTCAGGAACCAGACTGGAGATTGCCCCAGAATGTGGGCTTGATTGGGGCATTTCAGTACCAAACATGTCACCTTGGAGTCAGATCATCTTACACATTGCTTACTACCATCTCAAGGAGAATAGGAACTAAATTGCTATTAGGCATCTAACAGGCACAGCTTTAACCTTCATTGGGTGGATAATGATAACAACAACAACAACAATTTACATTTATAGAGCGCCTTTCACGTCGGGAGGACGTCCCAAGGTGCTGAACAGGAGACGTGTGACCCGAGCTGGGAGGGGAGTGTTTGGGAAGGGGTGAATCACGAAGGGGAGGTAAAAGAGTTTGGTGTGGAACAAAAGGCATGATCAAAGAGGAAAGTCTTCAAACCAGCCTTGAAAGAGGAAAGGGAAGAGACGAAATGGAGGGATTGAGGGATGGCATTCCATAAGGTGGGAGCGGAGAAACTGAAGGCCCGGCCTCCGATGGTGGGGCGGTTCGGGCGGGGGGCTTGGAGCAGGCCAAGTCCTGTTGAACGGAGGATCCGGGTGGGCATGTAGGGGGAGAGTAGATCGGTTAAGTAGGATGGGGCAAGGCCGTGTAAGGCCTTGTAGGTGAGGACGAGGATCTTAAACTCGATCCTCTGGAGGATGGGGAGCCAGTGGAGACAGGCGAGGGTGGGGGTTATGTGGTCGCGGAGGCGGGTGCGGGATAGTACACGGGCTGCAGAGTTTTGGATGGCCTGCAGCCTATGAATGGAGGAACTGGGGAGGCCGACTAGGAGAGAATTACCGTAGTCCAGCCGTGAGGTGATGTATGCATGCACAAGTGTTTCGGCAGCGCGGGGGGTAAGATAATTACGGAGCCTGGCAATGTTGCGCAGATGGAAATAGGCGGTGCCGGTCAAGGCGCGGATGTGGGGGAGGAAGGAAAGTTTTTGATCGAACATGATGCCGAGGTTCCTGATTGGCTTTGTGAGGTGGAGAGTGCAGCCTTGGATATTGAGGCTGGCAGCGCCCGATGTGCGGAGGCGCTGGCTTGAGCCAATCAGGAGGGCCTCGGTCTTATTCACGTTCAATTGCAAAAAGTTGTCCCTCGTCTACGACTCGATGTCGGACAGACATGCTGTCAGAACATCGATCGTCTGGGGGTTGAGGGATGAGGCAGAAAGGTACAACTGGGTGTCATCCGCATATATGTGGAAATTTACCCCATGTCTGCAGATGACGTCGCCCAGAGGGAGCGTGTAAAGGGTGAAAAGGAGGGGATCGAGGACAGAGCCCTGAGGGACGCCGTGGGAAACTGTGCGGGGGTTTGAAGAAAAACCATTGGAAGAAACAAAATGTAAATGGTGGGTCAAATAAGAATGGAACCAGTCAAGGACTGTGCCTTGAAGGTTGAGGTGGGAGGAAAGACGTTGGAGGAGGATGGTGTGATCGACTGTGTCGAACGCAGCAGACAGGTCAAGGAGGACAAGGAGGCAGAGGGAGCCCTGGTCACAGGTGGTTAGGATGTCATTTGTGACCTTAACCAGGGCAGTTTCTGTGCTGTGGATAGGGCGGAAACCTGATTGGAGGGGTTCAAGAAGTGAGTGATTTGAGAGGAAAGAGCGGAGCTGGGAGGCAACCACTCTTTCAAGGACCTTGGATAGAAACGGGAGGTTGGAGATGGGTCGATAATTTGATGGTTGCGACGCATCAAGAGAGGGTTTCTTCAGGATAGGGGTGATGGTGGCTGTTTTAAGGGAGGTAGGGACGGTTCCTGAGGAGAGGGAAAGTTTAATGGTGTTAAAGGTTAAAGGATAATAATAGTCCTTACATTTGAAATAGGGCTTTCATGTCTTCTAGACATCTCTTCACAGAATAAACATATATATAGGATGGTATCAAGGTGGGATTTAAAGACCGATACAAAAGGTGGCGAGGCGGATGGATTAAGGCAGAGAGATCAAAATGTTAAGTGTGTGATGGCGAATGCGTGGCCACTGATGGTAGGTTGAAAGGGTTATCAGCTGGCCAGTGTTGTACTTGGATGGGATGTGCTGGCTTTTTACAGAGCTGTGAAGTGTGCATGTGAGAGAGAGTGTGCCCAGCAGCGAGGAGATAAGGTAACTGCGGAGTGGGGCTACAGCAAAGTACGTGAGCGTGGGTGAGAACACAGAAACAAGCAAATGAGCACAGGAATGTGTGATTGGAAGTTCTCCAGCATAGCCGAGCACAGGTAAGTTAATGTTTCAAATTCCTTCCCTTCTTTTACTGTATAACTGTTTATGATAGTACCTGCCTCCTGACATTCACCCACTGTGCGGAAGGGCTGAAGGCCCACCCACCTATTTACTGTGTCAAAGCTATACTACTCCTCACTTCTTTTTTCAGCCTCTAAATCCTTCATCATCTCTCTGACCTGTGATGATGAAATTCACTTGATGGTTGTTTGACACCGCAGACGACACAATCTTCCTCCACCGCCTCTCCTCTGTCCTCAACCTTCAAAGCTCTGTCCTTGATTGGTTCCGGTCATACCCCTCACACCACCTTCACTTTGTCTCCTCCAACGGCTTTTCCTCCAGCCCTCACACAGTCTCATGCGGTGTTCCCCAGGGCTCTGTCCTTGGCCCCCTGCTCTTCACCCTCTACATGTTCCCCCTTGGTGACATCATCTGCAGACATGGGGTAAATTTCCATATGTATGTGGATGACACCCAACTCTACTTTTCCGCTTTCAATCCTCGACTCCAGGACTACTGCCGTTCTGACTGCGTATCTGTCTGACATTGAGTCCTAGACGAGGGCCACTTCCTCCAACTAAACGTCAACAAGACAGAGGCCCTCCTGATTGGCTCACATCAGCACCTCCGCACCTCAGGCGCTGGGAACATCAGCGTTCAAGGCTGCTCTCTCCACCTCTCGAAGCCAGTCAGGAATCTGGGCATCTTTTTTGACTCTGAACTATCCTTCCTCCACCAAATCCACGCCATGACCGGTACAGCCTTCCACTACCTCCGCAACATTGATAGACTCAACCACTACCTCACCCCCCCATTCTGCTGAAACACTCATCCACGCTTTCATCACATCTAGTCTCGACTACGGGAACTCTCTCCTCATCGGCCTTCCCAGCTCCTCCCTTCACAAGCTGCAGATTATTCAGAACTCTGCAGCTCGTGTACTCTCTCGCACTAGGCTCCATGACCACATTACTTCCACCCTCACCCATCTTCAGTGGCTCCCCATCTCCCAGAGGGTCAAATTCAAGATCCTCGTCCTCACTTTCAAGGCCATTCACGGCTTTGCGCACGCCTATCTCTCCAACCTACTGTCTTCTTATCAGTCTGCCCAAGCCCTCCGTTCAGCGGGCTCTTGCATGCCGACGTGAAAGGCACTCTATAAATGTAATTTTCTTGTTGTTGTTGTTGTTGTTGTTTATGGGACGTTGCTGAGCAGACATTATCTGCTGTGTTCACCCACAGTCACCACTTCACGGTGAATCGTGTGAAATGCTTTGAGATGTCTTCTTGTTTCCAGTAAAGGCAATGTTTGAAATAATTCTAGATTTTATTATGATCAGGGATCTAGAGGAAGAGTCTGGTGAAGATATATAGCAGTTTAATCAGTTGTTTCCTGTCCTGAGAGACTATATCAGATTCCGCATTGAGGAACTAAGAGACATCGCAGCTAACATTGACAAGTATCAAGTGAGCAGCAAGAATGTCAAAGTCATAGGGTCTTCTGTAAAAAGGTCAAAGTCATGGGGGCATTTCTTGCATTTGGAGGGGTTATCGCTGCTCCTTTCAACATGGGGGCATCATTGCCACTTACAGTTGTGGGGGGTGTGAGAGTCAACAAGTTGATCACAAAAGGACTTCAAGTCATCACCAATTCTGCTTTATCCCCCTGCTAGGAGACATCAACTCGCTGGACAGAAATGTGGTTAAATACAAAACAGAAAAGAACAGAAAGCTGCCAAAATGATCCGAGAGGAAGCTGAGCACTGGGAGGCTTCATTACAGGAGCTGGAGCAAGAGTACAACAACAACAAAATAACAAAATTGCACTTATATAGTGCCTTTCACATTGGGAGGATGTCCCAAAGCGCTGAAGAGATGTACTCCCAAAGAATACATTACAATACAGTACTCTGACCCAAACAGTAGGAGGCAAAAGGCTATGCATCGCTGGGAGCAGCCTTGAGACTGACGGTGTGATTGCTGTCAGAATCATAAACATTACTCTATTCCCTAATTGATCCCCTCTAGTCTGATTTCTGCCCATCCCCCAGCATAGGGACAGCGCTTGTCAAATTCACAAATCACTTCTCTCTCTTGCCTCTGGGTCCTCCATTATAGTTTTCTCTGCATTGAGGGCTGATCATCTCATCCCTTCCCTGCTTTTCTGGCTCCCCATCCCCCAGAGGATTGAGTTCAAGATCCTTGTCCTCAGTTTTAAAGCTGGCCACGGTCTTATTCCTCCCTAAATTTACGACATATTGAAACCTCACCAACATGTCCACTCTGTCCGTTCTGTAGACACTGGCCTGCCCCACATCCCCTGCCATGACTGCTCCACGACCAGTAGTTGGGCTTTCAGGGGTATAAAAATGGAAGTTTAACAAATTTCCGGGGAGACGCATGAAGAGGTTTCATAGATTCATAGATTAATAGAATTTTACGGCACAAAAGGAGGCCATTCGGCCCATCTAGTCTGTGCCGGCTCTTTGAAAAGAGCGATTCAATCCCACTGCCCTGCCCTCTCCCCATAGCCTAATAGACCTGTTCTCCCTAAATAAAGATCTAATTCCCTTTTAAAAGTTGTTATCGAATCAGCCTCCACCACCTTTTCAGGCAATGCATTCCAGATTCGAACAACTCGCTGAGTGAAAAAATTTCTCCTCAGCTCCCCTCTACTTCGCTTGTAAACAATCAACACCACAATCTCTGAGTATTCCACGGTACTTGATTGAGATATTACCTTTATTATGAGTTAATAAAGTTGATAAGTTGATTGGAATCAATACTGACGTGTTTGTTTTGTCCACAAAATATACAGTCAATTCACTTTACACAATATTCTGTTAAGCACTTTGAAACGTCTCAAAGATGTGATAAGGCCCTAGATCAAATGCAACGATTATTATTATTATCATTTTATTGTTTTGCAAGTCATCCTACACAATGAATTTGCAGTTTAGTTTGGCTTCTCTTAAGCATGGGGATGGGCATGGGTTTCCATATGTATCAGATACTCAGGTGACCCATCCAGAAAATAGTAAATCTATAAGTGCCGACTGAGGTTAATACAGTACATCCTTCCTGGGGTTTGTTGTCCAAAACAGCACAAAATATTCCAGTTTTAAATGATACACACACAGTCCAAATTCCAAAGTCAAAGATAAAATCAATTCTGTTTGCTAATTGCCTGAGAGATCAAACCTTGCTAAATATTTACTTTAGTTGGGAATTTCCTTTTGTTGGGATATACCGATCCCGAGAGTTCAAAATAATGACCCAACAATCCTTAATAAAGGTATAGTAGATACCAGTAAATCAATAGATGTATTGATTATAAGTGGTATAAGAAGGATGAAATAAGAAGAATAAATGAATATACTACCAGTTAAAGGTGAGGTGAGTTGGTACAGCATTTTGGTACTTGTCAGGTTCAAGCCTCCTCAGCAACACAATTCTCACCCTCTCGGCCCAAGTCTCGTTACCTCTACTCTGAAGGTAGCCCAATTATACCATCTTCCTCTCTGATCTTTGACCAGGCCTGTTTTCCGTAAAGGACTCTGGAATTTGATATTCCCTTTGTCCGGTCTCTATTAACTAGAGAAGAGCACATTGAGTCCATCTGGTGTTTTTCCGAACTAAACCTTATCTTGGCATGGGCTGGTACTGGCCTTGAGAAGGTAGCTTAATTTAATTACAGGCCGTCTTACCACACATTCTTTTATCTGGGTGTAAGTAGAAAGAAGCTCTTTAACACATATTCCATTGTGTGGGTACCAGAACTCAGGGTCTCCTCCTTCTCCAGATGGCCCTTATCTCAGATACCAACACCGAAAGTCATACTCATGCTCTCCTGCTCCTACAGTTACTGCAGTCAGCTCTTTCTTTTGGATTATATATGTTCATGGGTTAATTCAGTGTATTCATTAATTATATGAAAGTATTAAGTTTTGCCTATATTTAACACTTTTTTTTAATCATCTGCCTTTTCTATGCCAATCTGACTCACACAGACACATCTTGGACAGAGGGAATTGATGGACTGCTGGAGTTAAACGTGCTAAAACCTCATAGCGTTGAAAGCACAGGCTGACTGGGCTGTCATTAGCAATTAACAAAACACAAAATACTACAGATGCTGGGAATCTGAAACAAAAACAAAAGTTGCTGGGGAAACTCAGCAGGTCAGGCAGCATCCATGGAGAAAGGAAAAAGAGTCAACGTTTCAGGTCTACAACCCTTCGTCAGAACGCTTTGTCAGTTCTGACGAAGGGTTGTAGACCCGAAACGTTGACTCTTTTTGCCAATTATTAGAATTCAGCTCCAAGAAGGCCTGGCTTGCCTCCCCCCCCCCATCCCCCACAAGAGAATAATTCATTCGAGTAATCACTAAATCCAGTGCCTTAGGACATCCTCCTGACATGAAAGCCACATGAATGTAATTTTGTTGTTGTAATTGGTCAACTGCTCAACTAAGGGAAACATGTGAGGTAGTGTTATGATAACCAGGTTATCAGGAAGCGGCACAGAATGTGAGTAAAAAGGCCAAAAATATATTTGTGGACATGAAGCTGGATAGGTACATGAGCCAGTGGTTCAGAACCTACAAGAAAGGTTCAATTCCATCCTTGTCTCTCTGATCTGGTAATGTGTAACAGTGTGATGATGGAGAGCATGTTACTTGATAAGGGCATCTGGCACATAGGTGAGCACAATGTGATTGAGATTAATGTCTTGGTTTGAATCAGAGACACATGTGGCATGGTGCTTGTATGAAATGTAATGTGCTAATCTGGAATAGAATCCAATCACAGCAAACACCTACAGGTTACAGCAACCCAAAGAGTTCAACTTGTTCAGGTCACATGGAAATCCAGCTGCTGATCTCACACAGCTAACAGACATTCGCCAGATAGGTACACAGGTAAAGTGTTTTACGTTTCAACTCTCGACTTTAACAGCCATGCCTCAATGCAGGGATAAGATAATCATTACAAGTGACACTGTGAATGATATTGCTGATGAGTGAGATCACAGGTGCAGATACACAGATCTCCCAAGGTGGGAGTGAATGAAGGTGGTAAAGTAAAACTTCAAAGGCAGATAATCATCAGCACTCTGTTTTTCACAATGATTCTCCTTGAAAGGGAGTGGCTGGGGTGTGAGGGTTGCAGGAGGTCACAGAGGTAAGGTGGTGTAAGATGAAGATCTTGATTTAGATGCATTCAGTGGATGGGAACCAGAGGAGCCGGTGAAGATAGGGTTGATTGGCTCACTGAGCCTAATGTGGGAGAGAAGATGGGCTGCAGATTTGGGGACAGTCTGCAGCTTGTGCAGAGCGGATTTGGGGAATCTGATGTGCAGGGTATTGGAATAGTCAAGCCTGGATGTGGTTGAGGTCATATTTTGAATGTGAAAGAAAGGTTGAGAATCCAGGGATGATCAGTGATGGATAATGTGTTGAGGTAAGTGGGGGTTAGGGGAGTCAATGATGAAGAATGTGTAGAATTAATGGAGGGGGTTTAGGGGAGTCAATATGTTGGGGTTAGGGGAGTGGTGGGGGTGAGTTAGGGGAATGCGGTGCTGGTGATACAAGAAATGATTTAACTTTAATGATAATTTTTTGATTCAATGGCTTATTATGTTGTAATGATAATGACTGTGGATTTCAACCAATTTGCACAGGCTCCCTAGGGAAATGGTTGAAGCAACCAATTTCCACACATGGACCCATAAATAGCCGTGAAGGTGCAAGTTTTTTGGAGTCCTGTAGCTGGGCAGTTTGAGCACTCGCCTTTGCAAATGAGAACCCTGGCTTAGAATCTCAGCAGGGCAAAAGTTTGGACAAGTTTCATTACTCCAAACGCCTGATTATATTCTTTCAATAAAAAAAATTTACTTCAATCGTGACTGTTTGCGGGTCAGTGCTGTGCATAATTAGCTGCATTTCATCCACAAATACACAGTCACTGCACTTTACAGTATATTCTGTGAAGTGCTTTGAGATGTTTAGAAAATGTATAAGGTGCTATATCAAATGCACGGATTATTACTATTATTTTGTTTTCACCTTTGACAGAATGACTGTCGAGTCACTGCTGATCGGGAGAGAATGGATTCACGCTGGTTTTCTTCATTTCCAAAGGTTGTCCAGCACCTTGTGATGTCCTCCTGACGTGAAAGGAGCTATACAAGTGTAATTTGGTGTTGTTGTTGTTCAGAAACATCATCACTAAGAGGGAAGAGTTCACACAATTACAGAGATTTCCAAATCAGGTAACTAATCTAGTGGAATTGATGACAGTACTGCATTGACATTCTATTCCAATCCCGTGCCAACTGCAGTGAGTCAATTAACAGCCTCCTGTTGTCTGAGGCTGAGCTGGCTCTAAGGTGAGGCTCCTGCCATCGGATTGTCAGAATCGAGCCAGGCCTCTGGGATGGTCTCTCATCTTGTTCTTGAGCCAGGGGCATCTGCAGTGTTCCAGGGCACTGCTGATGACAGCACAGCCCAGCCTGGCACATTGGCTGGACCTGAAAGGGCAGCCCAGTCACCGCAGGTGGAGAATTCTCCCACAAAGCTCCTGTTAACCCGACAAGCCGAAGCTCCAATGAATAGGGTGGTCCTAGCTGGACAATCAGCAGAACAACTAGTCAAACAGAGATATCGATGGCAAGCTGCATAGTTTTATCTGGTTAGACTCCAACTGTTATCCCAATGTTCACTCTGAGGTGCCTAACCATGGCTTTTGACAATCTGTGCCAAATGTCCTCTGGAATAAGATACGCAGGTTTGTGGCTCCAGGGAAAGAGAGAGAGAGAGTGCACATTCCAGACACTAGGTAAGTTAAAATGGTTGAAATCAATGTTGAGGCCAGAGGGCTGTAGTGTCCCCAGCAGATGGATGAGGAAGATGCTGTTACTCAAGCTTTCACTGTAGGTCACTGGAATAGCGCAGGAGACCATGGATAGAGAGATCAGCCTCTGAATGGATACAGAGAGGACAGGTCGAGAGCTGTCTCTGTGCAGCATGAGATTAAGAAGTCTACATGTCAGAGATTGCTCGATCTGGCTCCAGCCCCGAGACCCACAGCCCCCGCTCCAGCCCCGAGACCCGCAGCCCCGGCTCCAGCCACAGCCGCAAGACCCGCAGCCCCGGCTCCAGCCCCGAGACCCGCAGCCCCGGCTCCAGCCCCGAGACCAACAGCTCTGAGACTCACAGCCCGGAGACTCACAGCACCGGCCCCGAGACTCACAGCCCCGGTCCCAGCTCCAGCCTCGGCCCGGCGACCCATGGCCCAGGGCCCGGCTCCCGGCCCTGAGACCCACAGCCCCAGCCTCAGCCTCAGCCCCGGCCAGGCTCCAGACCGCAGTGCCTATGCATCCCCCAACCACGGCCTCACATCCTTTGAGATGATGCCGCCCCATTAGTCCCTCGCTCCTGGTCTCCCAGGAGCGTGCGCAATATGGCTGCCGCCATGACCCGAGCTTCCCTCCCCCTCCTCATGTCTTTCCCCCCAACCCCCCCTTTCCGTTATACCCTCTCTACCCTTTTTTCTCTTCGCCCTCCTCGCCTACTGTCCCTGCTCGACCCTCCCACCGCTTCCCTTTGTTCCAGTATTGGAATCCTCCATCGGGCTCACCGTGGCACTCGGCGCTGGCTGTCCAACAGCAGCCACACCAAGTGCCCTGTCCCCCACCATCCCCGCCAGCCCCACCAGACACAAACCCGGGGGGTCAACCTATCCTCCCTTATTCAGATCACCACCCTCCCCACCAACCATCCCAGCACCCCCTCACACCCCTCGGCCAATTGCTCTTTCCGCATTGGCCTCCAAAATGTCCGCTCTGTCTGCAACAAGACCCTGGCCATCAACGATCTCATGCTTGATGAGAACGTTGACATCATGGCCCTGACGGAGACTTGGATCACCCCAGGCGACACCTTCCCCCTTCTCTCTCGCCCTATCCCCCTACTCCTCCGTTTCCTTCCTAACCGCCTGTGACCAGGGCTCCCTCTGCCTCCTCGTCCTCCTTGACCTGTCTGCTGCGTTCGACACAGTCGATCACACCATCCTCCTCCAACGTCTTTCCTCCCACCTCAACCTTCAAGGCACAGTCCTTGACTGGTTCCATTCCTACCTGAGCCACCATTTACACGTTGCTTCTTCCAACGGTTTTTCCTCAAACCCCTGCACAGTTTCTCACAGCGTCCCTCAGGGCTCTGTCCTAGGCCCCCTCCTTTTCACCCTTTACACGCTCCCTCTGGACAATGTCATCTGCAAATATGGGGTAAATTTCCACATGTAAGCGGACGACACCCAGCTGTACCTTTCTGCTTCATCCCTCAACCCCAGACCATCGATGTTCTGACAGCATGTCTGTCCGACATCGAGTCCTGGATGAGGGACAACTTCCTGCAATTGAACATGAGTAACACCGAGGCCCTCCTGATCGGCTCAAGCCAGCGCCTCCGCACATCGGGCGCTGCCAGCCTCAACATCCAAGGCTGCACTCTCCACCTCACAAAGCCAATCAGGAACCTCGGCATCATGTTCGATCAAAAACTTACCTTCCTCCCCCACATCCGTGCCTTGACCGGCACCGCTTATTTCCACCTGCACAACATTGCCAGGCTCCGCAATTATCTTACCCCCCGCGCTGCCGAAACACTCGTGCACGCATACATCACCTCGAGGCTGGACTACGGTAACTCTCTCCTCGTCGGCCTCCCCAGTTCCTCCATTCACAGGTTGCAGGTCATCCAAACTCTGCAGCCCGTGTATTATCCCGCACCCGCCTCCGCGACCATATAACCCCCACCCTCGCCCATCTCCATTGGCTCCCCATTCTCCAGAGGATCGAGTTCAAGATCCTTGTCCTCACCTTCAAGGCCTTACACGGCCTTGCCCCGCCCTATTTAACCAATCTACTTTCCCCCTACAAGCCCACCCGGACCCTCCGTTCAACAGGACTTGGCCTGCTCCAAGCCCCCCGCCTGAACCGCCCCACCATCGGAGGCTGGGCCTTCAGTTTATCCGCTCCCACCCTATGGAATACCATCCCCCAATCCCTCTGTTTCATTTCATCCCTTTCCTCTTTCAAGGCCGGTCTGAAGACTTTCCTCTTCTACCGTGCCTTTTGTTCCATCCCGAATTTTTCAACCTCCCCTTCGTGTTTCACCCCTTCCCAAACACTCCCCTCCCAGCTCGGGTCACACGCCTCCTGTGCAGCACCTTGGGACGTCCTCCCGACATGAAAGGCGCTCTATAAATGTAATTTGTTGTTGTTGTTGTTGTTGTTGAAGCCACACCACCCAGCTACACATTCCACCATGCCCCTCGACCCAACCGTCGTGGCGGTGGTGTGTCCCTCATTTCAAAGACATCTCTCGCCCTATCCCCCTACTCCTCCGGTTCCTTCCCTTCTTTTGAACAGCTCACCCTTTCTCACTCCTCCCACAGTTCTTTCAAAATCCTTTTAGTTTATCGCCCCCCCAAACCCTCCCCCACTTTCATTTCAGACTTCTCTTCACTTTTAACCTCCCTTTGTGCCTCCTCTGATCGCCTTATTATTCTTGGCGACTTTAATCTCCACTTCACCCCCTCCTGCCCCATCTCCTCTGAATTTTCCTCTGTGCTTTCATCCTTCAATTTTTCCCTTCACATTCACACTGCCACCCACACCCATGGCCATCCGCTTGATCTGGCGATCACCCGAGGCCTCAACGTCTCTGGCGTCACCATCACAGACAAGGCCATTTCAGACCATTTTTTCATTTCTCTCAACACCTCTATCCCTCCCCCCTCCACCTCCAAACCCACCACCATCTTCTACCGGCCCTGGAAGAAGATTCCCCCACAAACCTTCACCTCTGCCCTCAAAACCTCCGACTTCCTCCACCGGTGGCACTTTTCCTGTACCGACCCATCCTCTGCCTCCACCACCCTCCATAACACCCTCTCCACTACCCTCGACACCCTGGCCCCCCTCACCTCCAGATCCGTCTCCCACTCCCGATCATCACCGTGGTACACAACTAACCTCCGCTCCCTCAAAAGCCAAGTGAGAGCAGCTGAACGCACCTGGCTCAAATCTAGTGTCATGGTCCACCGGCAATTCAGGCTGGACCGCATCAAATTTTACCGCTCCGCCCTAGCCACCGCCAAATCAGCCTTCTACTCCAGGATAATCCTGGAAGCGAAGGACAACCACCGCCTCCTCTTCACCACCACCAACCAGCTCCTCCGCTCCCCCCGTCTCGCTTCGCAGATCCTCTCTTCAAACGCACGTTGCGAGGAGATGCTGGACTTCCTCAAGTCCAAAATCGAGAGAATCCGCTCTGCGGTTTCCTCCCCACACCTCTCCTCCACCTCTGCCTCTCCATCAGCTATTCCAAACCACACCCACCCCTACTTTCATACTTTCATCCCCACCTCCTCGTCTTCAGTAACAAAAATAATCACCTCCATGAAACCCACCACGTGTTCATAGGACCCCATCCCCACCTCTGCACCCAGCTCCACCTTCTGGCTCCGCTCATTTCTGACACCATCAAACTTTCCCTCTCCTCAGGCACCGTCCCTACCTCCCTTAAAACAGCTACCATCACCCCTATCCTGAAAAAACCCTCCCTTGATGCATCACAGCCATCAAGCTACCGACCCATCTCCAACCTCCCGTTTTTATCTAAGGTCCTTGAAAGAGTGGTTGCCTCCCAGCTCCGCTATTTCCTCTCAACTCACTCACTCCTTGAACCCCACCAATCAGGTTTCTGCCCTGTTCACAGCACGGAAACTGCCCTGGTTAAGGTTACAAACAACATCCTAACCACCTGTGACCAGGGCTCCCTCTGCCTCCTCGTCCTCCTTGACCTGTCTGCTGCGTTCGACACAGTTGATCACACCATCCTCCTCCAACGTTATTCCTCCCACCTCAACCTTCAAGGCACAGTCCTTGACTGGTTCCATTCCTACCTGACCCACGGCCTACATTTTGTATCTTCCAATGGTTTCTCCTCAAACCCCCGCACAGTTTCTCACAGCGTCCCTCAGGGCTCTGTCCTAGGCCCCCTCCTTTTCACCCTTTACACGCTCCCTCTGAGCGATGTCATCCGCAAACATGGGGTAAATTTCCACATGTATGCGGATGACACCCAGCTGTACCTTTCTGCCTCATCCCTCAACCCCCAGACCATCGATGTTCTGACAGCATGTCTGTCCGACATCGAGTCCTGGACGAGGGACAACTTCCTCCAATTGAACGTGAACAAGACCGAGGCCCTCCTGATTGGCTCAAGCCAGCGCCTCCGCACATCGGGCGCTGCCAGCCTTAACATCCAAGGCTGTACTCTCCACCTCACAAAGCCAGTCAGGAACCTCGGCATCACATTCAACCATAAACTCTCCTTCCTCCCCCACATCCGTGCCTTGACCGGCACCGCTTATTTCCACCTGCGCAACATTGCCAGGCTCCGCAACTATCTCACTCTCAACGCTGCCGAAACACTTGTGCATGCGTACATCACCTCAAGGCTGGACTATGGAAACTCTCTCCTCGTCGGCCTCCCCAGCTCCTCCATTGACAGGCTGCAGGTCATCCAAAACTCTGCAGCCCGTGTACTATCCCGCACCCGCCTCCGCGACCACATAACCCCCACCCTCGCCTGTCTCCACTGGCTCCCCATCCTCCAGAGGATCGAGTTCAAGATCCTCGTCCTCACCTTCAAGGCCTTACATGGCCTTGCCCCGCCCTATTTAACCAACTTACTCTCCCCCTACAAGCCCACCCGGACCCTCCGTTCAGCGGGATTTGGCCTGCTCCAAGCCCTCCGCCCGAACCGCCCCACCATCGGAGGCCGGGCCTTCAGTTTCTCCGCTCCCACCCTTTGGAATGCAATCCCTCAATCCCTCCGTTTCGTCTCTTCCCTTTCCTCTTTCAAGGATAATGGAGACAATGGGAAAAGCTGCCCTGACAACTAAGTTTCTTATCTTTGTCTCAGGTTGTATGTGTGTGTGCTTGTGTGTCTGTGTACCCACGTGTGTGTGTGTGTGTGTCTGTGTGTGTGTGTATGCTTGTATATGCAATTGTGTGTGATTGACATTACCTGAGACACAAGAAAGGAATGTTGTCGCATGTGATTTGTGGATTAAGTGAGAGCTACATAAAATCACAAGAACATCAGAAATGTTAGATGAAAAAAAGACTAATGTCCATCTAGTTTGCCTTCCACCTTCTTGGTGGTCACTTGCACATGTTCCACACTACCTATGCATCTTATTTCCTAAAGTCAAACTATCTAATCAGTGTTTCAAGGAATCAATATTTCCTGCTTCCTTCGTCTCCATACACAGGTTCACTATTCCCTCACTCCAATCATATCTCTTCCCAATCTTCTCACCCTCTTCCTTGCCTCCTTCAAGACGCATCTCAAGACTCCTCTATGACTTTGATCACCCTTCCCAATCCCAATTCCCAGCTCGGGTCTGTAGTACTGACTGTCCAGCACCTTGGGATGTCCACCTGATGTGAAAGGCACTATACAAATGTAATTTTATTGTTGTTGTGTCATTCCCACAAATTCCAGTTTTCCTCCTCTGTATCCTCTCGATTTCCGCCATATCTGTTTGCACTGTGGTGAACAGAACTCTACACAATACACTAAGTATCATTTCACCAATGATTTATACGGTGCCATGATTACACCATTATTGTAGTTTGCTATTAATCTTGGGAGTCCTATAGGTTAGTGGTTAGTGCACTTGCCTCACAAGCAACTGGACCTGAGTTTGATTTCCGGCATGTCAAACACATGCTTCACACGCCATCTTCCTTATCTTCTCCTAATACACGTGTTTATATTAACAGGAAAGCATTTAAAGCCAAGGTGAAACAGAGGAAGGTGGACGTAAAAGAGTTGGTCACTTTGTTCCCTGTCTGGAGAGTCTGGATGATCAGTTACATTAGATACCTACGAGAGATCGTAGCCGACATTGACTCTATTCACAAACCTGACACGAGAGTGGGATTTGGCCAGAGTGTGGCTGGTGGGGCTGGTAACACTGCAGCTTGTGACACAGACACTTTTCCCCAAACACACTGGCAGCAAAGGGTTAATAATATCATGGAACGATACATAGAGGACAGCAGAGAAATGGAAGGTTGTTACATCAAAGTCTCAAGAGCTGTTCGATTCTTGAAGCCTTGTGGTGAGAAATCAGGATCCACATTTCCTGGTGGAGCTGACAGTCTCACTGAATCCTTGGCTGGATTTGCTGCTGTGGCTGAAACAATGAGCAGATACACATCCAGGCAGGCATCAGCAGCTCAGACAGAGTTGTCTGTCCCATTGGATCTGATCTCCAGAGGAAACAATATCAATAATCTGAACCGTAGAGCCAGGGCTGATATTGCTAATCACATTGACAGTGAGGCTAAGGTGATGGAGGATGAAGTGGTGGTGTATGAAAAGGTTTATAAACATCTGAAAGGTACAATAACAACAACAACAGGTTACATTGGCAATAGTGCATTCACGCCAGGTACTGTATAAATGTGCTACACACAGGGTTCAGGTACAGCAGAGCTGAGGCAGGTGTAAGTGATGTAATATTCAGTGTGGGTGCAGGAAGATATCAGAAATGTCTACGTCTGACCAAAACAAACAACAATCTTGTGATGTGTGTGAGGAGAGAGAGCCTGGCTGGGAGTGTCAGAGAGAAGCGATTGTAAATGTATAATGTACAGCAACAACAAAATTACATTTATTGAGTGCCTTTCACATGGGGAGGAACTTCCCAAGGCACTGAATGCAGTATACACCCAAAGCAGGGTTCAGTGATGTAGTATTCAGGGTGGTGTCTAGCATTTTGGGACGTCAATTGCAAACAGCAGTGTCCTGCAAACAGTTGTGGATTGAGTGACCGATTTGTTTTGGTGGGAGGGATTATTACCCCCGGAAAATGATCTGCCAATGAAATTAAAACCAGGTTCCTACTTACTGCCAGGCCATCAGAGGTGCATGGAGTAAGGAACCTTGTAAAGTAAATCAGAGTGAAACTACTGCACGGTATCATCAATGCTGAGTGTTCCTCACTTGCGGCTCCTGTGTGACCCACTGCATTTGTCAGGAAAGAAGCCGAACCTTGATAGCATTGGAGCCGTCACATTGATGCTTTGCTCCTGTCGAGGGGAGAAAACGTTTTATCCCCCCACGTGTGAAGAGGCCCTTCCCTCCTGTGTGGTCACTGTATCAGCCAGGATTGTGTCTGTTCACTCTGTTAGCACTAGATAATAACCAGTAATAATGGCTCCTGTTTCTCCCTTGTTCAACAGACACAGTCAGTGACACAGAGAACAGGTATAACAGTGACAATCAGGACAGCTACGTATAGATGTACGACAGCAGCTGAACAATTCATCTGATATTGTGAACGAGTTGCTTGTTCTCTCATGGCTCTGTCTGTTGTTTCTTTATCTCCTCAACAGAAAACAGGTCAAAGTTGGTCTCGGAAAGATAATAGAAGCTTTCCAAAACCATTTCCCTGTCTGGAGAGAATGGATGGGGGGACATGTGAGTGGATTGCGAGAGATCGCAGACGACATTGTCAATTATTCCAAACAAGACCCCATGGTGAATATTACCATGTGTGCCGGAGTGCAACTCTTAAAGCGATATTCATTGCCCGTTTCACACTGAGCATAAAGTTAGTGCTTGTGGCCCTGGGAGCCAGGAAGGGCGTGGCTGGGGGGGTGATGTGGCTGGACACATGGATGTTACACAAACAGACAAACTGGAAAGAGCTCATAGAATCATAAAACAATGCAAGAAGGACAGCAGAGAAATGTCGAGGCTTTTGATGAAGCTCCACAGTGTTAAGTTGCTCATCAAGGCAGAGAAATTAAGAGAAGGTGCATTGAGTGTTGCCTTTAAAATAATCCTCAAACATGGGGCTGCTTCTCCAGCAGTGATCTCAGCATTGACCAAACCGATGACATTTATATTCATGGCTGTTACAGGAGGGCTGTCAGGACTCTGGGATGTCTCATCTGGAGCAAACAGTTGCCCTTCTTTTAACAAGACAAGAGTTGCTAAGCAGATTCGAGAAGCGGCTGATGCGATGGAGGATAGCATGTGAAGAGGTTTATAAACGTTTTCAAAAGACAAATTAAATCAGTATAATAATCCTCGCCTTTGAGATGAATGATTTCAATAAATCAGTCAATTAGTCTGCCTATTAATTGACCTGAGTATTTGTGGGGCAGAAATCGATATCGAATTTCAGAAGCCATCTCATAAAGTTCTACAAAAGAGGCTGTTGGTTAAAATTAAGGCACAAGGGTTTGGAAGCAACCTCTTGGTGTCCTGGGGAAATTATTTTTGGGGCAAAGAGAAGAGAATTGGGATAAAGGGATAATTTCTGACTGTTGAGTAATAATGAGCTGTGTTCCTCAGTAATCTGCATTATGGGCCCAACTGTTCACTATACTGTCTGTATTAATGACCTGGATCCAGACATAGAAGGGATTCTCTTGAAGGTTGCAGACAAGTGTGCAGCGTCGATTTACTATGATTTGGGAGACAGCCAGATGTCCTGACACATAGGAAACACATCACCATGCATAAAATATCTAAACTAAATTTCCATGTGTGAGATCACTTGCAAGACAATAACCCACATCAGCAATGGTTTCAATAAACTTATCTACTTTACTAATTGATAATAATGGTAAAATCTCAGTCAAATACAGTGAAATACAGTGGATAGCTCATATAGTGGTAACTAACTCAGAGATTGTGGTGTTGATCTGTTGTGGTGTTACCTTCTCTGATACAGCATTGGCTTTCTTATACCAGCTTCTTCAGGTGTCTTCCCTGAAATTTGCTAAACTTGCATTTTTATACCCCATAGTTTGGAGTAGGCAGACACTGTCTTACCAATTAAATTCCAGTTAGATTATCCAATCATATTCACAAACTGGATCATCTAATCATCATTCCATTAACATGATATGTACACATATCACCCTAAAAGAATTTGGGTTTTGGTTCATGTTCTGATGATGTGTGAGGAATGAAGTTGAGGCCAAAAGTCAAGGATCCCACCTTGACACCTCAGGTCATAAAAACCTTTCTTTATGATCTTGGAATTGCATCTTATTTTCTTGGGATAGATTGTTGGGCAGCTACTCTCGCCAAATGATCAAAAAGCAATTGGTGCTAACAACATTTGACCTCATTAGCACATTCCAAATAAAAGCAGCACATTGCATCTATATAGTGTGTTTCATGTTGGGAGGACATCCCTAGACACCAGACAATAAACGGTTTAATCCTGAGCTGCAGATTAGGATCAGGGAGGAGTGGAGGGCAGAGGGGAATGGAGGAGGGAAGATGGCTGAAGGCTTGGTTAAAATGGAAGATCTTTGAATGAGCCTTGAAGGAGGCTAGGAGGGGGATGAGGCAGAATGGCTCTAGGATAGAGTTCCAGAGGATGGAGCAAAAAGCCTGAAACCTCCCGACCACCGATGGTGGAGCAGTCATTGTGGGGCGTGTGCAGTAGGCCAGTACCTGCAGAGTGAAGGGAGTGGACAGGTTGGTGAAGGTTCAATGGTTCATAAAGTTAGTTGGGAGGAAGACCGTGAAGGGCTTTAAAGGTAAGGGCAAGGATCTTAAAACCACTAATAATAATCTTTGCATTTGATATAGTATTTTATCATGTCTCTGTGGGCAGCGTGGAATCAGACCAAAGGGGGGCAATTAAGGAATGGAATAACATGTAATAATTAATGTGATTCTAACAGCAATCACACCCTCAGTCTCGGGGCTGCCCATCAGTGAGGCAGTCTTTTGCCTCTTGCTATTCGGGTTAGCATAATGTACTTCTTCTCCACCTCCTGTAATGAAGTTTCCCAGTGCTCAGCTTCCTTTCGGATCATTTTGGCAACTTTGTTCTTCTCTTTCTTCTTTTCTGTTTTGAACCTAACCACATTTCTGACCAGCGAGGCCACGTCTCCCAGCAGGGGGAAGACAGACAAAGTGGTCCTGGTAGCGACTTGAAGACCTACAGTGATCAACTTCTTGACCTTCTCTCTTGCCCTCCTTTGTTTCGTGTTTGGCTCTGTGCTGGAGTTAGGGGGGAAACATGCCAGTATTTCTTTACAGGCTAATTTATATTCCTTCGCAATCATGTCAAGTTGTCTTTTTGTTTTCCATTTTTTAATGAGTGTTTTGACACCAGCTGTGAAGTTAGTGGCACTGCCAGCGATGCCCAGCCCAGTCCCCACAGCTGTGAGTGCCAATGATGCCCCCAGGGTAACAGGAGCAGCGATAGCCCCTCCGACTGCAAGGAGCCCCCCCAACATTCTCACAGAAGACCCTGTGACTTTGGCAATGTTGCTGCTCTCTTGATACTTGTCAATGTCATCTGCGATTTCTCCCAGGTCCTTGATGCAACATCTGATACACTTTTCCCGGTCAGGAAACACTTGCAAAAACTGCTGTAAATCTTCATCATGCTCTTCCTGCTCAGCTTCCTCCAGATCCCTGGTCATAATAAAATCTAGAATTATGTTAAACATTGGATTTACAGGAGATGGGATGACACCTTAAAGTGCTTCATACCATTCACTGTGAAGTATTTTTGTGGACGAACAAGGCAGACAATGTCTGTACAGCAATGCGCCACAAGCAATCGTCAAGTGCATTTCATTAGGCTCCACGTATAAATGCAACTTGTTGTTGAAAGGAATGACCAGTTCATCCAAAGGTTTGTGGGCCAGCAGAAAGTGTGAAACTCTTCACTTTTTGAGGACAATGGACTGTTTAACTCCACCTCCACCACATCACTTGCTGCCACCCCTACCTCACACCAAATCCTCCTAAACCCTCTTACAAGCCTTTGTCAGCTCCCATCTCTGGGAGCCTCCAATGCTCTCCTCACCCATCCTCACCCATCTCCCCAGCTCCATCATCCGCAAGATCCAGCTCATCGAAAACTCCACTGCTGTATCCTCACTCACTTCCTTCCAATGTGAAAGCCACTATATGAAGGTAATTTGTTGTGGTTAAGCATGCTGATGGGTTTCCTCATGACGGGCTGACCAAAATCAAACTCCCTCCTTAGCACTTATACCTCTTTGACTTCACACATACACAAATGTGACCATCCACCTTCTCTGTTTCCTCTTCCTATATGTCTAAACCCACACAGTGAAGACCTCCAATGCATTACTTCATGTGACCGCATTGTGTAAGTATAAGTTGAAAAGAGAATTCATTCATACAGTGGCAGCTCATGCTTACCTTTCTTCATCTATAGAGAGGTCCTTCTCTGTTAAAGGAATGAGACAAATAATGGTTATTAATATGAACATGATTGAGGACAATTCTGAATGGATTTGATAAGATAGATACTGCTGGGTTACTTCCACTTGTCAATGAGTCCAATACAAATATAATGAGCCAGTAACACATCGAACAGGGAGTTTAGGGGGAACTTCTTCACACAGGGAGAGGTCATTCTAGAAGAAAACCCGTTAACAAACCTATACAGGTTGTTATTGACTGTGATGGTGGTCTGTGTGGCTTTAGATATTAGAGGGGATTTAGATATAAGGGAGAGCTTTAGATAATAGGGGCACTTTAGATATTATTGGAGGCTCAGTAGAATGTAAACACTGGCACAAGGTGGCTTGAATGGTTTCACTAAACAACTGAAAGACATTTACAGTACTTTTAGAATCATGGCTGACCCCACAACAACAACAACAAGAATTTGTTGGCACTGTGTAAACACAGGCACCTGTGTTTACACAGTGCCTGTCAGGCAGGATAGCGAAGGAGGGCAAGATGACCTCGGGTATTTTCAGACCTCTCAGGTATACCTCAGACCTTTCTCTTTGACTGCGCATTTGGTCACCTTGCTACCTCCGGCCCCTGGCTCGGTCCTGTGATCCGCTACTGTGAAGCGCTCTGAGGTGGAGAGCGCTAGAAAATCAAAGTTGTTGTTGTTGTATGACCACTGAGGGAGGGTGAGATGACTATAGTTATGGTTGAAGAGTAAGTCTGAAGGCAAAGCCACAGATGGTAGTGTGGAGGGGAATGTAGGTTTGGCAGCAGGGCTGTGTTAGGTCAGTGTACGGGATGGGCAGAAGAGTGGGGTCAGAGCAGGTCAGAGAATTAGGAAAGTGCTGGGGTGTGAAGAGATTTTATGTGAAGGTGAGGAGCTTGAAATTAGGCCTTTTAGAGATGTGAAGCCTGGAGATGATCAAGGTAAAGGATGTGTGGAGATTCTTGTGCAAAACTAACTTTCACTATTTTTCTGATGATATCTTAATAATAATTATTCAATTTGATACAACATCTTATAATGTTGTGAATCTCCGAGTCACTAAAGGGTATCAATTTAACCTAGATAGCAAATGAGCAAATGGGTAGATTAGGAGAAATTCACACACAGAGTAGTTAGGATATGGAATGCCCTGCTGGGAGCAGTGGTTGAGACAGAATCCATATTGGTTGAAGAAGGAAGCAGACAAATACTTTAAAAAGAGTCAGCTACAGTGGTGGACAAGAGTCATATAACTGGGACTGAAAGGACTGCTCTTGACTGACCCAGCACAGACAACAACAACAAATTACATTTGTTTTGCACCCTTCTCATCAGGAGGATGTCCCAAGGCCCTGGACAGTGAAATGTTTGCTGCTGAGCTGGGGCCTGGAGTCAAGAACTGTAGAGGGCAAGTGAGGTGGAGGAAGGAAGATGACCAAAGGCATAAGCAAAGATGAAGGTCTTGAGATGTGCTTGAAGGAGATAAATGGGGGGACGAGGCAGAGAGACTGTGGGATGGAGTTCCAGGGGAGGAAGCAGAAAGGTTGAAGGATAAGGATTTTGAACTCGATACTCTGGATGATGATGAACCAGTGGAGCAGGGTGAGAATGGGGTGATCAGCTCATGTAGCTGCAGCTGCAGAGTTCTTAATAATCTGCATCTTGCAGGGCCGTACGCAGGATTTTTTTTGGGGGGGTGCGAATTGCTAGTGATGGGACCAACAATGGCCGGCGGCTTGCGGGCTGCCCCCGAAGCCCCCTCGAGGCTCCGCGTTTTACACAGTTTGAGGTCTTATTTAATCGATTCAGAAGATCCAATATGAACGGTAAATGTTTCATGCCCTTGGTGTTTAAGAGCATCATTATTTATTCAGTGTTTTTATTTTCCCCGGTAGTCCGTGTCTAATTGGGAAGGTCGAATGTGTTCGCCGATAAAAGCAAACACGATTGTTGACTCGATGATGTAAGGAATGCGAACGATAAAGTAAATTACAATCCAATTAACACAGTACAATGACGAATGCTTGATAAATGTATGCGTATAGAGAAAATGATCATAAACTACAGATTGACGGTAATTAATAAGTTGTTCTGCATTGTTATCCTAAGACTCAATTTCTTTCGGACTGTAATGAACAATAATGTAAGAGTAAAGTATGAATTATGTGCTCAGATATTCCAGCAAAGCAAATTTTATAAAAGACAAGAAAATATACAGAAACTGAAAATCAGTGTCAAACAGTTAATTCACACGTGTTACAAGCCTGTTATCAGCATTATCCTGAAAATATCGTTGAACTGTAAGCAATAGTGTAGTTAGTTTTTATTTATTTATTTAGAATCAAAATTAAAGGAAGTGACCCATCAAGCAATACTGACCTGACGAAAAAATACTTGAAAAAATAAGGGAGGGGAAATTAATTCTTTAATAGCGTTCCGTATTCGAGACGCCTCAGTCGCTTTGAAGCGAATACGTCAACCGCTCTACCAATATCGATTTCCATATTATAATGAATGTGCATTAACGCGAGGGCTGAAAGTCGCTCCTATACGGAGCAGAATGCTGGAAACTTAGGCAAACCTCGACCAGGAGATTAGGTGACTCGTGAGGTATATACCAGGCTTCTAATAGACGCCCTGAACGTTTACTGGCGACAGCACCTGACAAATAGCTATATGGTACACTACCACACTGGTATCACAGACATTACCGCAGAGGCGTCTTAGGTTTAGCGGACATAGCTGGAGAAGCCGGGAGGAAACTGTCCATAGTCCTACTATCCTATGGGAATCATTACACGGTCACAGAACACGAGGTAGACCGGCCCTAACCTACATCGATACTCTGGAGTGCGATTGGGGTATTGGCAGGCGGGAGTTTTCAGGCTGCATGGAGAGAAGGGATCAGTGGAGAAGTGTGGTTGTCAATGCCCGAGTTCGCTCGATCAGATGACGGTGAAACTATTTTTATGCCAAATTCGTGCGACATTGATGTTTTTTCACTCTGGGTACAAAACTGAATGTGAAATAAAGTCGCATTGTTTATCTTTGCGGTCATATGTTTTTTGCATGCCAGTGGACGTCTCTAAAAGCAATTTTTAATGACAGGAATACATCTTTAATAATATAAATCAAATGTGATAATCAAGACAAAACAAGAAACATGATATTTCAGAAACACGCCTATCAAAACTTAAGTCATTTTTACTTACATTTATCAGATTAAAATACGATTTCAGCTTCCACAAAGTGGTGCTACCTTTTTATGTAGTGACTGTATACGGGATGATTTCCGATTGACACACCACGTAGAATAGGCGCTAAAGCATAGGTCTACGTCCATGAGTATCTTTTTTAAAGATAGGCATTCCCGTCCAGCATATAACTTTTTTGTTGGGTTCTCAAAAGCTTTAAGTTCTCAGAAGCTTGTAAATATGTTGTCATTGTTTGCTAGCATTACAGTCACACCTCTCAAAACTTGAGTAATTTTTACTTACGGTGATCAGATGAAAAGATGATTTTAACTCCAGAATTGGTGCTGCCCTTTGTGGCTGTTTACGGGATGATTTCCAAACGAGGATTTAAGTCTTGGCGCCTATGTTTATCCAATCACGAGTCACAGACTCGCCACGTCATGGACTGGTCTATCGACGCGGTATGTTTTGGGGTAGACGCCGATTCTGGTGTGCGACTCGATAATTTTATATTAATACTAAATCATTCAAAGATGTGTATTTATAATTTATACATAGTTTTGAAGAACTGATTGTTGCACAAATGTTCAATAAATTTACTTGGTATTTAAATTTGATAAAAAATACAATTATCTACCCCGGAAAATGTGGACCTTTTATAATTTGGGGGGATGCGTACGCACCCGTCGCACACCCCTGCGTACGGCCTTGTCTTGTCCAACCATCTTCAAACATCTGTGTATGTAAACCCCCAGGTCTTTGTTCCTGCACACCCCTTGGAATTGTACCATTTAGTTTATATCACCTCTCCGAATTCTTCATCCTAAAATGCATCACTTCACACTTTATTGCATTAAATTTCATCTGCCATGTTTCTGCCCATTTCACCAGCCTGTCTATGTCCTCCTGCAGTCTGCTACTATCCTCCTCACTGTTTACTGTATTTTCACATTTTGTGTCATCTGCAAACTTTAAAATTGTGCTCTCAATATCCATGTCCAGGACATTAATATATATTAAAAAAAAGAGCAGCAGTCTTAATACCAACCCCTGCGGGATGCCATTGTAAATTTCCCTCCAGTGTGAAGAACAACTATTCACTACTACCCTCTACATTCTGCCTATCAGCCAATTTCTTATCCACGCTGTTCCCTATAATCCCATGGGCTTCAATTTTGCTACAATGTGGCACTTCATCAAACTACCTTTTTGAAAGTCCATATACACAACCTTCATCAGCTCTCACTGTTATTTCATCAAAAAAGTGAAATCAAGTTTGTCACACATGCTTTAACTTTAACAAATCTGTGTTGGACGTAGTTTATTAACTTGTAGTGTTAACAATGGTTTATTAAGGTTCTGTACTGACTCTATGAGGTGGAGACTCCATCCAGGAAAACAGCCACAAAGTTTTATATGGAGGATGGTGAGCCAGGATACCTGGAGAAACTACCAATTTATTTAAAATCATAACATGAGATCTTCAACGTCTACCTAAACAGTCAGACAGGACCTCAGATTATTGTCTCATCAGAAGGACAGCTCCTGTGACAATGGAGTGCTGCACTGGAGTGTCATCCTAATCTGTGAGTTCAAACCCACACACTCTGAGTGGAGCAAGCGGAGTAGGAAGAGTAAGAGGGACTGAATCTAGTTTGAGTTATTTGTGGGGAGGGACACAGAGGGACTACAATGGTCACCCCCACACTGTGAGTTTCTGTGTTCCTCTGATAGCTGTGAGGAACAGGACATATTACCCTCTCAGCCATGCCCGTCACATCACTGAACCTGACCGACTTGCTGCATAATTTCACTTTTATTTCTGATCAGTTCAGGTTTATTCTCTCTCTCTCAGACATAGTCAGTGATCTCTGCTAACACTTACCCTGCATGCCATCCCACCACACTTCCTTAGTGAGCTCTTCTCCAGGAGCGGTCTCCAGCACATCTACACGCAAATAACACTGTTACTGCACTGAACACCAAACACAGCCTCTCTCTACCATACCTTAATAAACATACCCACAGCCATTTAAAACAATTTATTTCATACATACACACATGCACACATGTACACACACATGAAATGCACATCACACAAATACACACTAAATAAAACATGTCACCTGGTTTCTGAAACCATTTCTTGATCTCTTGATAGATGATGGCACCGGACAAGAGCCCAAACCCAAGATACAGATTGTTCCAAACCATTACCAAGATTGAAAAAATCATCTTGAATCTGAGAAAAAGAAATCACAATTTAAAAGTTGGAGCTTGAAACTGCCCCAACCCATCACTCCCTCCACATCTTCAAACTTGTCTCCCCATCCTCTCTCACAACCAATAGAATGCACATGAAACATGTACCTCCCAGCTCCTTGCCTCACCCCTCTAATCACAAACTTCATCAACCTCTCCCTGTCCACTGACACCATTCCCACCCTTAAAAACAGCCATAATCACCTTTATCCTCAAAAAATCTTCCATGTACCCATCCCTGCTCTAAAATTCCCATCCTATTTCCAATTCCAACTCCTTCCCAACTTTGTTCCTTCCTCTCCTACCACTCGCTACACAAACCTCCTACAATCAGGTGTCCATGTCACACAAAACAGAGACAGCCCTGGTCAAAGTGATAAACGACATTCTGTCACTGTCTCCTCATCCTCGTTGACTTCTCTGCTGCCTTTGATCCAATTGACTAGTCTCTACTGCTCCTCAAATCTCACCTCAATCTTTATGGTTCTCTCCTTAAATGGTTCAGATCCTACCTCTCAAAACATATCTACTTTGTCTCCACAACTGGCTTCTCCTCCAGCCCCTGCATCATCTTGTGCAGCAGTCCTCTGGGCTTTGTCCCTGGTCCTCTCCAACTTGCACACTCTCTTTCTTGGTGATCTCATTCACAGATGTGGTCAACTTCCATATATGTGACACCCAACTCTATTTCTCTGCCTCCACCCTTGACTCCAGAAACACTGCTTTCCTGACAGAATGTCTGTCAGACATCAAGTCCTGAGAGCTATCAAGAGCTAGCTTTCATGGTTGAATGCCATCATGGCTAAGATCCTCCTGTTTGGCTCCCATCAGCACCCCCACACCCTAGGCACTGACAGCATCACCATTCAAGGATGTGCACTCCATCTTGCTAAGCCAATCAGGAGTCTTGTTTGAACCTCAGCTGTCCTTTTCTCCCACATCCATGCCATGACCTGCTCTGGCTTCCCCCCACCTCCCCAATATTGCCAGCTCCATCATTGCCTCACCCTTCAGGTCCGCCAAGACCCTCATCCACGCATTCATCACATTTAGGCTTCACATCCCACGCCCTTTCAGCCTCTCTGCTCCCTCACTGTTTAACTCCATCCTGCAATCCCTTCACCTCACTTCCTCTCTTTCCTCCTTCCTGTTCGGGTCCCTACCTGATTGTTCAGCACTTTGGGATGTTCTCCCGACGTGAAAGGCGCTCTCTAAATGTAATTTTGTTGTTGTTGTTATAAGATAGTACTGTAATAAATGTTGGAGAATTATTGAGATGCCTGGTGGTGGAAGTTGATTCTGCAGAACAATAAAGGGACTTGATGAATCCAGAGCAGAGAATGGTGTTGGGATGGGAGGTGACCGAGGGAAGCCAGCACCAACACAGACACATTAGGAAGAATGGCCTCCTCTGTTCTGTATATTTTGTGTTGTTGCAGGCTTTTCTGGTGTTCTTTTTATTGACAGTCTATTTACTGGAGGTAATGCTTACTGATTGTTAATACACCCACTGCAATGTAAAAAGTAAATCCATTTACCTACCAGATTGGTTGACAGATTGGTTGGCTGTTTGGAGTATTGTCTGTGTTGCCGTCTGTATCCCAGCTTTGCTGTGTCGCTGCTTAGTCAAAGCTGTTGGCTAACTCAGTAACTTACAGTGAGTGACCAGTGTCTCCTCTATCAATAATTAAAACATGCTTCTTGCACTTTCAAGTTTACTGCAACCAATGAGGATATTCACAAGGACCATAGGAGCTCACAAGATGTATATCTTTGTGGAAGATTCTTGGTATCTGTAAACAACAATAATTTATATTGATAACAGGCCATTCATGTTGGGAGGAACCGCAGTAAACTGTACAAGGATACAGGGCAAAGGTGGTGAATGACTTGAATTTTTATTGACCAGATTGAGAGAACATGGTGCAAATTGTTGCTGTCCTACTGTTGCCTCCTCTAATGAGCTATCTGCTCTGATCCCATAATCCCCCACAACCACCCAGTCACTGCACTAATCTGCACTAGTTGGACCTTCAGCCCACTTTACACTTAACTGCACCAGTCAGGAATCGTGTTTATCCTGGTTTATCCTAAGTGGGAGAGAAAGAAACCTATTCTGTCAGGTAGATTAGAAACTAAGATTGATGGATAAAATGATAAACGAGCAATGGGAGGCCTTCAGGGAGGAAACTGATGATCATTGGCAGAGTCTATTACTCACTGTCATTGTAACCAACAAGGATTGGGTGTAGCAATGAACATGTGACTCCATAAAGATTTATAACTGAAGCAAAGCTGATAATGAAATATGGAAGGCAGCACTTATCATCTGTGATGATAGGTCACCAGCTCAAAGGTGAGAATTGAAATGAAAGCCACTGACTAGTAACTTGACCTCATATATCTGGTTTCGGCCTTGTCTACATGATTCTCTCTGAGGCACATACACTGTTAGTGTACCAATTGTGCTGTTGAGCTCTAGTAGGGTCAACCTAGTGAGACGGAGAACTATAGCAGGATCTGAATGATTTTAGTGGCTCTTAAAATGCATCTTTGGGCAGTCGCTGCATGTATATCACAAGGATTGGAGGCTCATGTTTGGTCAGGAAGTAGAAGGCTGGCTTCTCTTCTTGTGAGGAATGTGTAGGACAGTTTCTCGCTTTGTTTACGATCTCAGAACACAGTGAGGATAATAATAATAACTATCCTTACATTTGATATTGTGGATAAGGAAAACCTAGCCTTGTTCCGTTCATCAACTTCTTTTTGACTTTGTGCTTCATGGGCCCTAATGATTAAACTGGAAGCCATGGGAATAGATAATAATAATAATCATACTTGCATTTGATGGGTGCTTTTCTTATGTTCTTATGTCGCTTCTAGACATAAGAACATAAGAATAAGGAGCACGAGTAGGCCATTCGGCCCCTCGAGCCTGCCCCCCATTCAATAAGATCATGGTTGATCTTCTAATCTATCTCCACCTTATCCCCGTATCCCTTTATCCACAAGAAATCTGTCAATCTCAGTCTTGAATATGTTCAAGGACTGAGCATCTGCAGCCTTTAGGGGTAGAGAATTCTATAAATTCACTACCCTCTGAGTGAAGAAGTTTCCTCAATTCTGTGCGAAAAAGCTGACCCCTAATGTTAAGACTGTGACCCCTAATTACAGTTTCTCCAACAAGGGGATACAGTCTCCCACTGTCTACTCCTTCACGCCCCTTAATAATCTTGTAGGTTTCAGTAAGATAACCTCTAATTCTTCTATATTATTCTAGAGAATATAGGCTTAGTTTACTCAACCTATCCTCATAGCTCAACCCCCTCATCCCAGGAACCAACCTAATGAATCTACGCTGCACCCCCTCTAAGGCAAGTATGTCCTTTCTTAGATAAGGAGACCAAAACTGCACACAATATTGTAGGTGTGGTCTCTCAAAGCATTTTTCAAAGCACTTCACAGAATATATTATAAAATGAATTGACTGTATATTTGTGGGAGAATCACAGCAGCCAATTGTGCACAGCAGTGGATTGAGATGACCAAATTATTATTGCTTTGTTTTCTTGAGGAATTATTGTTAGGCAGGTATAGTAAGGAAACTTGCCCATGGTTTTGGCCTGCGAGGAAACAAACCCAGGTCTCCCACAAGAGAGGTGCATACTTTAATCACTGAGCTCCAGGACTCCAAATGGCTAAATCTTGGATTTTATCCAGAATGTGCATTCCAGCTCAGAGATACATGTATGAGTTGAAAATGGATTCAGTGAGGCCATCTCTCTGGAAAGGGATGGGAGGCAAGGCTGTCCATTGCAGCCTATTGGGGGAACAAGGAGGGACTTTGTATATCTGCTCCAGGCTTCACTGAATGGATTGTGCCACTACTATTTGTGATATTGTACAGCTGGTGGACTTACCTGGGGACATTTTGTGCTGCAACTGCATGGTTAACAAATAAGACCTGTGCGTAAACAATTCCTCTTTATGGATCTCAGCTCCAGTGGATGCAGCTGAGAGGCTTCTTGTGGCCCAATTATAAAGTCCAGGACAAACAATGAGGTGGATTAGTGACAAATATAGGAAGTGGCTGCAGGGAGAGAGGGGTCTGGCGTTCTGTGACTGATCACCCTAGAGGCTGAGGTGGCTTCACAGTGAGCACGGTCTCTTGCCTAGGACCCTCACATGAGCTCCTGGATTAATCAGATGGTGCTGTGTAATAATAATAATAATCCTTGTATTTGAAATAGCGCTTTATCACGTCATTGAGATGTCGCAAAGCATATAACTGAATATACTGTAAAGTAAATTGACTGTATATTTTGTTGGAAAAACATGGCAGCCAATGACACACAGCAATGTCCGACAAACAGTCATGGGTTGAGTACCAATTTAATATTTTATTCTTTCTGTAGGTAATTAATACTCACACAAACTGATTTGCTAATTCACCAACAACTGGATTCCTACTTACTACTGGGAAAACAGAAGCATATAGAGTAAGGCAATTTGCCCAATATTTCATCCTGCAGGGAATCTAACCCAGGTTTCTCGCTTGCAAGGTGAGTGCTCTAACTATGGAGCTACAGGACTCCACAAAATATGGGAAAGGTGAAGATTTGGATAGAAAGATGGTTGTGTTGTGTTTGAAGATGTGAACTGCAGTGCAGCCTGAGGGTTTCACCAAAATCTGAAATCTATGAAGGGAGGAACCAAACCTTGTTCTTTATGTTCAACAATTCATTTATTCACTGAGTCAGAAAATATAATCCTTGCATTTGAAAATCATCTAACTTCACATTGATTCAATAAGCAGGTTACTGCAGGGTATAATAGTCGATATTGTGCTGTTATGATACTATAACACTAACCAGCCAATTTAACTCTTCATGTTACAAAGCACAGCCCACTGACATACTCTCCTAATGTCTTGTCTGGAGCTGTACCAGCTACTCCATAACAGCTGCAACACTTATATAGAGATCCTACAACTCAATTTGATTTAATTGTAGTCCCACAGATCAGCCGGTCTCTAGCTAACAACAATAAGCATACTAAACTACACTGACAAAATAATTTAAATGCTAATTCCTTTCTGATCCCAAAAGTTGAAGTTGAAGCAGTGAGTGATGATAAAAGCGTGTTTTTCCGGTTGGTGGCAGGTAATTAATCAAATTCTCTCCCTTGTTTACTATCGCTGTTCAGTGCCCAGATCCTGGATAAAACTCTTCCTTGTGACACTTGTTTTGGGGGCTTTTCTGTGATCTCCTGCGGCTCCCAGTGTCTTCCACACTGTTCACTTCTTCCACTCAAGTCTATGTGTTTCTCAGGCCCTTTCTCACCATTGCTAATCCACGTGTCAGGAAAATGAATCTCTCCCCACTCTTAAATTCTTCATGTACACCAGTTTACCTCATGTCTTCTCTTCCTGCCCCAAAGCCCCTACGTTACACTAGGCTTTATAAATATGTATAGTTCTATAAATCTTTGATTCAGTTGCTGTAAGTGCAGTGGGTTAAATCGGGCTGTGGGGGATTCCCAGCCTGTCCTCACACAGCATCAGGGAGATTCCAGGCTGACGTCACTCCCATCCCACAGTTTGACTATAACTGACCTCAGTCAGTTATAGTCAAACTGCTGCACATTGATTAATTTTTCTTTAGACCATTTCCACAGGTTTGTAAACCTCTTTACATGATTGTTCCTCAGCCTCAATCATGTCGGCCACTTCTTGTATCTGTTCAGCAATTACTGTCTTGGCTCCGTTGAGATGGTGAGAGCTGTTCAGTCCTGCAGAGGTGACATTGTATACAACAACAATTGCTGATAGAGGATGTAAAGCTGCCTTCCCATGTTTAACCTGTGTGTGGCCTCCATGTTGGCAATGGGGGGAAAAGCAGTAACCAGCAGTGACCCCAACACTGAGCCCCGGGCACTCGCCAGTCACTGAAGACATCTCATTGTGCTCCAGGAACCACTGCCCTTTACTGCCTCTGAGTCACGCAACTTCTCATCCACTTTACACATCCCTCTATCTTGCCAGCACTGAAAGGTATGTGGAGATACGTACATCCCCCTTTGCCCTCACCACTCACCAACATCTCTTAACCTGATGGGCAGATTGGGGGGGTGAGGATTTAGACAGAATTCTGTAATTCAGAATTACAAAGAATGATTTGTACAGTACATAAGATCAGGCAGCTTTAATACCATTTGTCTCACATGTACGTGCCAGATCTCATCATAGCTGACGGTGTCTGCTAAACAAGGAAGAAATAAGAACCATTATTACTGGTTAATATCTGATATAAAATGACTAACTTGAGACTATTGCATTGTGGTGTGTGTGTGTAACTGCATGGGTGTGTGTGGGGTGTGTTATATGTAGGGTGTGTTGTGTGTGTGTTGGTATGTATGGGGTGTGCTGTGTATGGGCGACAAGTAAGTTCTCTTCTGAGCAGAACTGGCTCCAAGGTAACATGTTTCAGTGCCTTGGGACGTCCTCCCGACATGAAAGGCGCTCTATAAGTGTAATTTGTTGTTGTTGTTGTTTGGCAATGTAATGTCAGTATCGAGCCCACCATCTGTGACAGTCTCTAATCCAAGTTCTGAGCCAGGCGGGTCGCAATATTCCAGGGCATTGCTGATGACAGCTCAGCCCAGCCTGGCTCATCGACAGGACATGGAGGGGCTGACTGACCACACAGCTCCTAACTGGTAAGGTGATCCGAGCTGCCAGCAAAGTGAATGCTTGCCAGAGGGCACTATCACTGGCAAGCAATGTGGTTTTATCTGGTTAGACTCATGCAGTTACTGCAGCGCGCACTCCCCAGAGAGTGGCTCTCTCCAACATGCAAATAATATTCTCTACAGAATTAGGTAAGCAGGATGTATCCCCTGTCATGGTCCCATTGTTTTTATTAAAGCACTACTTGATATATGCAATAGTCTTTGCACAGAGTTTGTGTTAAATAAGGCGCTTTGCTTCGGATATATGGTGTAGGGAAGAGAATATAATTTTAAAGCAGTATTGCTTTGACGACCCAAAGTCTATGACCTGGGTGAGTGTTGCAAGAGAAAGGGAGGGAGAGGGTCATGTGGATCCAGGAGTGGGAAGCAAATGGTAGGAGAGGATACTGGAAATGGCGGGAAAATCTATTGGGGATACACTGAAAAGGGGAAGAGTTAGAAGAGAAACATCATAGTGAAGTTTCACAGAGAGGAATCTACATAGAAGCCACCTGATACACCATGAACTTCACATAATGTGGGTTTACGTTCAGGGGTGAGAACCATCTCCCCCTCCAGGGAAAGGATGTCCATTCCACTCCAAATACAGAAATATCTACATGTGGACACTTAGCCTGATTGGAGACTTAAGTGAGGGCATGGGTCTAGATTGTGTCAGACGCTCAGCTGACCAAAACAGCAACAACAAAATTACATTTGTATAGGCCTTTCTCGTCTGTAGGACTCAAGATGCAAATCTATTTATTTATACAGAATAATTTTCCTACCAAATATCCAGGTTAGAATTATAGGCCCAGCTGGTCAAATGTTCATGGTGCAGCTGGTGTGAGAAGGCGGGAGGTGGAGACAGTGAGGGCCAGAGGTGAGGAGATAGAATACCTTCTCTCTGACACTCCCAGCCAGGCTGTCTCTCCTCACGCACATCACAAGATTGTTGTTTGTTTTGGTCAGACGTAGACATTTCTGATATCCTCCTGCACCCACCCTGAATATTACATCACTTACAGCTGCCTCAGCTCTGCTGTACCTGAACCCTGTGTGTAGCACATTTATACAGTACCTGGCGTGAATGCACTATTGCCAATGTAACCTGTTGTTGTTGTTATTGTACCTTTCAGATGTTTATAAACCTTTTCATACACCACCACTTCATCCTCCATCACCTTAGCCTCACTGTCAATGTGATCTGCAATATCAGCCCTGGCTCTACGGTTCAGATTATTGATATTGTTTCCTCTGGAGATCAGATCCAATGGGACAGACAACTCTGTCTGAGCTGCTGATGCCTGCCTGGATGTGTATCTGCTCATTGTTTCAGCCACAGCAGCAAATCCAGCCAAGGATTCAGTGAGACTGTCAGCTCCACCAGGAAATATGGATCCTGATTTCTCACCACAAGGCTTCAAGAATCGAACAGCTCATGAGACTTTGATGTAACAACCTTCCATTTCTCTGCTGTCCTCTGTGTATCATTCCATGATGCCATTAACTCTTTGCTGCCAGTGTGTTTGGGGAAAAGTGTCTGTGTCACAAGCTGCAGTGTGACCAGCCCCACCAGCCACACTCTGGCCAAATCCCACTCTCATGTCAGGTTTGTGAATGGAGTCAATGTCGGCTACGGTCTCTCGTAGGTCTCTAATGTAACTGATCATCCAGACTCTTCCGACAGGGAACAAGATGACAAACTCTTTTGCATCCACCTTCCTCTGTTTCACCTTGGCTTCAAACGCTTTCCTGTTAATAAAAACACGTGTATCAGGAGAAGATAAGGAAGATGAGTAGTGAGGGACCAGCCATAATGGTCGGAGGTGTTAACATATCAGATATTGATTGGGATAATGATAATAAATTGAAGCTCCCACTAACAACACTCTGTGGCAGTGAGTAAATCGAACCAGATGTTAGGATGTTTCAAAGGACAATAATAATAAAAAGAATAATCCTTGCATTGAGTTTGTGCTTCATCACATCTTCATGACATTTTAAAGACCCTCACAGAACACACTGTAAAGTGAATTGAGTGTGTGTATTTTGTGGGCGAAATGCAGCAGCAATTTGCACAGTAGTGTCCCACAAACAGTTGTGGATTGAGTGAGCACATTTTTAAAAAGGAATTTTTATCTCCAGAAAACAATAGACCAATTGACTCACAATCAGGTTCCTATTCACTGCTAGGTAAACAGAGGCGTGTGAAGCATGTGTTTGACATGCCAGAAATCAAACTCCGGTCCACTTGCTTGTGAGGCAAGTGCACTAACCACTAACCTATAGGACTCCCAAGATTAATAGCAAACTGAAATAGTGGTGTAATCATGGCACCGTATAAATCATTGGTGAAATGATACTTAGTGTATTTTGTAGAGTTTTGTGTAGAGTTTTGCACCACAGTGCAAACAGATATGGTGGAAATCGAGAGGATACAGAGGAGGAAAACTGGAATTTGTGGGAATGACACAACAACAATAAAATTACATTTGTGTAGTGCCTTTCACATCAGGTGGACATCCCAAGGCGCTGGACAGTCAGTACTACAGACCCGAGCTGGGAATTGGGATTGGGAAGGGTGATCAAAGTCATAGAAGAGTCTTGAGATGGGTCTTGAAGGAGGCAAGGAAGAGGGTGAGAAGATTGGGAAGATATATGATTGCTGTCATTAAGATTCTAAAGGGGCTAGACAATATAGATCATGACAGGCTGATACAACTTGCCCAGAGTATTAAAACCAGAGGACACAATCTGCAATTGTAGGGGGATAAATTCAGAACAAATCTACACAAAAACTGTTTGAGTGAGGGAACAGGCTCCCTATGGAGACGAAGAAAGCAGGAAATATTGATTCCTTGAAACACTGATTAGATAGTTTGCCTTTAGGAAATACGCTGCATAGGTAGTGTGGAACATGTGCAAGTGACCACCAAGAAGGTGGAAGGCAAACTAGATGGACATTGGTCTTTTTTTCGTCTAACATTTCTGATGTTCTTGTGGTTTTATGTAGCTCTCACTTAATCCACAAATCACATGTGGCAACATTCCTTCCCTGTGTCGCATGTAATGTCAGGCACACACAATTGCATGTACAAGCATACACATACACACACACACACACATGGGTACACAGACACACAAGCACACACACATACAACCTGAGACAAAGGTAAGAAACTTGGTTGTCAGGGAAAGCTTTTTGTATTGTCTCCATTATGGAGCTACTGTGGGTTAGTGGCTAAAGCATTTGTCTTGCAAGCTGGGGAGACCCGTGTTCAAATCCAAGCAGGTCAGGGTGAAACCTTGGGCAAGTTTCCTTACTCCACATGCCTAATAATAATCCCTCCAAAAAAAACGCAATAATAAAATTGGTCATTTCAATCCACGACTGTTTGTGGGACACTGTTGTGCGCAATTGGCTGCTGCGGTTCGCCCACAAATATACACTCAATTAACTATACAATATATTCTGTGAAGCGCTTTGGACATTGATAAGATGTGAAAAGCGCTATATCAAATGCAAGGATTATTATTATTATTATTATTATCAGTAATCACTCAATCTGGGATCCAGGTTTAAGCCCCAATTGCTGACCATTATTGTGCAGTAACCAGCAGGGATCCCAACACTGAGCCCCGGGCACTCGCCAGTCACTGAAGACATCTCATTGTGCTCCAGGAACTATTGCCCTTCACTGCCTCTGATTCAGGCAAATTTGCATCCATTTAACGCATCCCTCTAACCTGCCAGCACTGACATGTGTGTGGGGATAGTAGCCCCTTATTCCCATAAACTCCCACCCTACCCCCCACCCCACCACACACATCCCTGAACCTGGGTCGCGGAGGAGGGAATAGAGAGAGAAAGAAGATAAAGAACCAATCAAACTGAGCAAAATGAATCATTCACAATATCAGGCAGTTACACATCTGTACATACCTGTTCTCGGTGACACTGACTGTGCCTGTTAAACAAGGAAGAAACAGGAGCCATTATTGCTAGTTACTGATCTGGTGCTAGCAGAGTGAACAGACACAATCCTGGGTGATACAGTGACCACACAGGAGAGAATATCCCCACGCTTCTTAGTACTGTTAACCCTTGTCAAAGGCGACTTTATTGATTGCGAATTAAAGTATACACAAAGAAAAAAAAGCGTAACTTTTTTGCGCAGCATGTGTAAAACTTGTGTGTACGTGCTGGCTGGCCCCTGTGCTCCTCTGCACCCCCCCTATCTCTCTGATCTCCTCTCCCCCCAACCCAGCACCCGCTGCCTTTGCTCCTCTGGGTCTGGCTTCCTCCATGTCCCCCAAATCCTCCGCTCCACCCTCGGCGGCTGTGCCTTTAGACACTACGCCCTTCGCCTCGTCCCCTCTCTTGCCAGTTTCACGTCACAGTTGAAGACCTTTCTCTTTGACCGAGCTTTTGGTCACCTTTCTGCCCCTGCCCCTGGCTCGGTCCCGGGATCTGCTACTGTGAAGCGCTCCGAGACGCCATCCGGCATGGAGGGCGCTATATAAATCGAAGTTGTTGTTTGCATACACACTTGTGAGGGCACCGGCAGCTCCCAACTAAATCCGATAATTCCTTGCCTGGCTGGCCCCGCACGTAATGCACCTCTGGGAAAGTCCGATGACTCTTCAGCCTCGGAGCGTCCTGATGGCATTGCATGGTAAACTGAAGATAGAGAGAGACAGAGCCTCCTAATACTTCCAGGAACAAAGGTAAAATAATTTAGGCTAGCTGTGGTTTTATTGCTTTATTGCTTCGTGATACTATCACTTTATTGCTGGGGGATGGGAGGGGGAGGAGCAAGCCAGCCTGCGGTAGCCCACCTCAGTATGTATGTTGCATTGGTCAAGTGTGGATGTGCCTGGAGGCTTTAGGTGGGTAGCCTGTGGCTGGATTCCCCTAACCCCCCTTTTACCATTGCTTATTAACCTTATCCAACGCGATTTTACTGATTGCGCAGTTTTCCAGGAATGTAACCCCCAAGATCGACGAGGGTTAACTTTACATTTATCTTTGGTCATTGGGTTCTGACTCCTGTGGAATCCCAGCATCAGAATGCTGAGTAGTCAAACCAGACTGACCAAACTCCTTATCTGCATATCACCTTCAGCTGGAACTTACCCAGTGTCTGGAATGTGGACTCTCTCTCTCTCTCTCTCTCTCCCTTGAACCACAAACCTGCGTATCTTATTCCAGAGGACATTTGGCACAGATTGTCAAAAGCCATGGTTAGGCACCCCAGAGTGAACATTGGGATAACAGTTGGAGTCTAACCAGATAAAACTATGCAGCTTGCCATCGATATCTCTGTTTGACTAGTTGTTCTGCTGCTTGTCCAGCTAGGACCACCCTATTCATTGGAGCTTCGGCTTGTCGGGTTAACAGGAGCTTTGTGGGAGAATTCTCCACCTGCGGTGACTGGGCTGCCCTTTCAGGTCCAGCCAATGTGCCAGGCTGGGCTGTGCTGTCATCAGCAGTGCCCTGGAACACTGCAGATGCCCCTGGCTCAAGAACAAGATGAGAGACCATCCCAGAGGCCTGGCTCGATTCTGACAATCCGATGGCAGGAGCCTCACCTTAGAGCCAGCTCAGCCTCAGACAACAGGAGGCTGTTAATTGACTCACTGCAGTTGGCACGGGATTGGAATAGAATGTCAATGCAGTACTGTCATCAATTCCACTAGATTAGTTACCTGATTTGGAAATCTCTGTAATTGTGTGAACTCTTCCCTCTTAGTGATGATGTTTTTGAACAACAACAACAACAACACCACCAAATTACACTTGTATAGCGCCTTTCACGTCAGGAGGACATCACAAGGTGCTGGACAACCTTTGGAAATGAAGAAAACCAACATGAATCCATTCTCTCCCAATCAGCAGTGACTCGACAGTCATTCTGTCAAAGGTAAAAACAAAATAATACTAATAATCCTTGCATTTAATGTGGCACTTTTCACATCTTCTAGACATCTCAAAGTGCTTCACAGATTATACTGATAAATGAATTTACTGTAGTTTGTCGGTGAAACGCATTTAACTCTGCACAGCAGTGTCCCATAAACAATCGTGGATTGAAGTGAACATTTTTTTTATTGAGGGAATATGATCAGACATTTCAATCAAGGAAACTTGCTCAAGGTTTTGCCCTGCCGGGAATTGAACCCATGTCTCCCATATGCAAGTCAAGTGCTCTAACTGTTGAACTGGAGGACTTTAAAAATCTGGTCCCTTCACGGCTGTTTATGGGGCTTTGTGTACAAATTGGTTGCTATGTTCATTAGAAATCCATAGTCATTGCCATTACAACATAATAAGCCGTTGAATCAAAAAATTATCATCAAAAGTAAATCACATTGTAGCACCATCACCCACTCCTCCCCTATCCCCAACACACTTTCCCGCACTGACCCCCTAATCCCCCCCATTAAATTCTGCACAATCTTCATCATTGAACCCTCCTCCCCTAACCCCACCACATTCTCCATCACTGACCTCCCATGGATTCTCAACCTTTCCTTCACCCTCATCATATCCACGTTTGACTATTCCAATACCTTGCACATCAGACTCCCCAAATCCTGTCGATACAACCTGTAGACTATCCCAAACTCTGCAGTCCATCTCCTCTCCCACATTAGGCTCAGCGAGCTAATCACCCCTATTCTCACCCGGCTCCTCAGGTTCCCATCCACTGAGCAGATGTAAATCAAGATCTTCATCTTCCACCACTTTACCTCTGTGACCTCCTGCAACCTTCACACCCCAGCCACTCCCTTCCAAGGAGAATCATTGTGAAAAACAGCCAACATACCATCAGCGAGTGCTGATGATTATCTGCCTTTGAAAGGTTTTATTTTACCACCTTCATTCACTCCCACCTTGGGAGATCTGAGTATCTGCACCTGTGATCTCACTGCTCCGCAACATCATTCACAGTGTCACTTGTAATGATTATCTTATCCCTTCATTGAGGCATGGTTGTTAAAGTCGAGAGTTGAAACGTAAAACACTTTACCTGTGTACCTATCTGGCGAATGTCTGTTAGCTGTGTGAGATCAGCAGCTGGATTTCCGTGTGACCTGAACAAGTTGAACTCTTTGGGTTGCTGTAACCTGTAGGTGTTTGCTGTGATTGGATTCTATTCCAGATTAGCACATTACATTTCATACAAGCACCATGCCACATGTGTCTCTGATTCAAACCAGGACATTAATCTCAATCACATTGTGCTCACCTATGTGCCAGATGCCCTTATCAAGTAACATGCTCTCCGTCATCACACTGTTACACATTACCAGATCAGAGAGACAAGGATGGAATTGAACCTTTCTTGTAGGTTCTGAACTACTGGCTCATGTACCTATCCAGCTTCATGTCCACAAATATATTTTTAGCCTTTTTACTCACATTCTGTGCTGCTTCCTGATAACCTGGTTATCTTAACACTACCTCACATGTTTCTCTTAGTTGAGCAGTTGACCAATTACAACAACAAAATTACATTCATGTGGCTTTCATGTCAGGAGGATGTCCTAAGGCACTGGATTTAGTGATTACTCGAATGAATTATTCTCTTGTTGGGGGTGTGGGGGAGGCAAGCCAGGCCTTCTTGGAGCTGAATTCCAATAATTGGCAAAAGAATATCAGAATCAAGTAGATCCTCTGTAGTTGAGACAGGCCAGAGTGCAGTACTCAGGGAACTGCTAATGACAAAACAAAAACAAAAGTTGCTGGGGAAACTCAGCAGGTCAGGCAGCATCAATGGAGAAAGGAAAAAGAGTCAACGTTTCGGGTCTACAACCCTTCGTCAGAACTGACAAAGGGTTCTGACGAAGGGTTGTAGACCTGAAACGTTGACTCTTTTTCCTTTCTCCATGGATGCTGCCTGACCTGCTGAGTTTCCCCAGCAACTTTTATGTTTGTTTCAGATTCCCAGCATCTGTAGTATTTTGTGTTTTGTTAATTGCTAATGACAGCCCAGTCAGCCTGTGCTTTCAATGCTATGAGGTTTTAACAGGTTAAACTCCAGCAGTCCAACAATTCCCTCTGTCCAAGCTGTGTCTGTGTGAGTCAGGTTGGCATAGAAAAGGTAGATGATTACAGGAAAGCTTTCATTTATAAAACCTGACCATGGAATTTCCCAAGGACAGCAAATAGTTAGGGAGATTTGATCTCTGTCAGGTAATTAGCAAACAGAATTGATTTTATCTTTGACTTTGGAATTTGGACCGCGTGTGTATCATTTAAAACTGGAATGTAGAATAGATACAAAAGTGTATTTGAACAGTGTAAACAGAGCTGGATTGGAGGTTGTGACTCATTTAACTGTGGCTACACCAGGCCATGTTGTACACTGTCCTCCTCACTGCTGTGTTAGGGGCAAAGGTCCTGTTTTAGATGGTGAGAAGCTGATCCCCTGTGTGTTGAGGGAAAGGATACCTAATCCCAGGCTGACCTTTCTCAGTCCCTGAAGCCATGTAGCTCATCTCATGCAGTAACATTTGTTAGCTGGTTGTTGACTGATTTACCCATGGGTTTGTCCACCTTGTGATGCTGCTTATCTGACTCCTGCTTGTTGTGAGGAAGGTCATTGATATGTTCCTCCCAGGATATTAATCATTAATAACAATGATGGGTTCACTATTCCAGTGCTGTCTTCCCAACCCTTTATCCCTGAATATGGATCCAAACAGTTCACAACAGAGCCTACTATCCCCAGCAGCTGTCTGGCTAGTAATCTCTCTGTCCCAGTCAGACTGCAATCCCCCCCACCAACCATCCACACCAGTCTACCCTAATCACTCACCCACCCAGGGTGCTGGCGGATGGCTGGGGATGTTTATGAGGTAGTAAGGATCTTCTGACATGGGGATGGCTAACGGCAGCAAATAAAGTTCAATTGGCTTCAGAGTGCTGATGATTACAAGCATTCCATTTTTTGCGGAACCTCAGTGGAGCAAACAGTATACTGCGTCTCCCCTGAAATTTGCTAAACTTCCATTTTTATACCCTGGAAAGCCCAACTACTGTTCGTGGAGCAGTCATGGCAGCGGTTGTGGGGCAGGCCAGTGTCTACAGAGTGGACAGGTTGGTGAGGATTCCATACATCATAGAGTTAGGGAGGAGTAAGACCGTAGCCAGTTTTATCGGTGAGGACAAGGATCTTGAAATCGATCTTCAGGGGGATGGGGATCCAGAAAAGCAGGGAAGGGATGAGATGATCCGCCCTCAATGCAGAGAAAACTATAATGGAGGACACGGAGGCAAGGGAGACAAGTGATTCGTGAATTTGACAAGCGCTGTCCCTATGCTGGGGGCAGTGCAGAAATCAGATCAGAGGGGATCAATTAGGGTATAAAGTAATATTTAGTGTGATTCTGCCAGCAATCACACCATCTCTCATGGCTGCTCCCAAGTGATGCATAGCCTTTTGCCTCCTGCTGTTTGGGTCAGAATACGGTCATGTACTCTTGCTCCAGTTCCTGTAATGAAGCCTGCCAGTGCTCAGCTTTCTTCTTCTTCTTTTCTGTTTTGTGGTATTTAACCACATTTCTGACATCTGAGCTGATGCCCGTCTGTTAAACAAGGGAGAAACAGGAGTCATTATTACTGGTTATTATCTGATGCTAACAGAGTCAGACAATCCTGACTGATACAGTGACCACACAGGATGGAATGGCCTCGCCACTTACAGTAAAGTGATGGTCATTGGGTGCAGGGGAATAGTTTGGGTCAGTGGGTAGAGAGGATTGGGTGAGGATTTAATTTTGGAGTTTTATAATAATTACATTCATGTTTGATCCAAGATATCAACTCATCTCAAAACGCTTCACAGGGAATCACTGCCAAATGCAGTGACTGTGTATTTGTGGACAAACACAGTGAACAATGTGTGCACAGCAGGTTTCCCTAACCAGAAGTCAATCAAATGATCAGTTTATCGGTGGGAATGTTGTCCAGGAAATAAGAGAGGGAAACTACCTTCTTTAATGACCACCCTCCCTTCTTGGATCTTTAATGATCACCTAAAGAAGTACAGATGGGACCTCAATTTAACATCTCGTCAGAAGGATGGTGTCTGTGACATTGCTGTGGAGGCTCCTCCCAGCACTGTACTGGAACGTCAACCTAGACTGTGGACTGTGACTATGTCTGTACCTTTCAGATATTTATAGACCTTTCAAACACCATCATTTCATCTTCCATCATTTTGGCCGCACCATTAATGTTGTTAGCAACATCTGCCCCATTCCTGGCTCCACGGTTGAGAACATGAACATCATTTACTCTGGAGATCAGATCCAATGGGACAGACTACTCTGTCTCAGCTGCTGACCCTGCCCTGAATGTCACTGATGTCTATCTGCTCATTGTTTTAGCCACAACAGCAAATCCAGCCAAGGATTCATTGAGACTGTCAGCTCCACCAGGAAATGCGGATCCTGATTTATCACCACAATGTTTCAAGAACCGAACAGCTCGTGAGACTTAGTTGTAACACTCTGCCATTTCTCTATGATATACAGAGGTATATCATTCCCTGATGTCATTAACCCTTTGCTGCCAGTGTGTTTGGGGGAACAGTATCCGTATTACAAGCTGCAATGTGGCCAACCCAACAGCCACACTCTGGCCAAATCCTACTCTTGTATCGAGTCAATGTCGTCTGCGATCTCTCGTAGGTCTCTGATGTAACTGATCATCCAGACTCTTCAGACAGGGAACAAGGTGACAAAATCCTTTACATACACCTTCCTCTGTTTCACCTCAGCTTCAAACATTCTCCTGTTAACATCAGAAACTCAATTGGAAATCCCAGCTCAGCAGAAGGACACTTGATCATCATGTCAGTGCTTCTTTCTGTAAATGATCAATTCAATCCCATTGAAAGCAACCCTTTTTCTATCCCTTCCTTCAATTTAATCCAGTGATAAGGTGAGCACATGAGTTGACAATTGCAAATATAGTTTCATACAAGGTTAAATTTCAGGACAGATATCAGGAAGTTTTTGTTTACACAGAATAATTCATGAGTAGGACATAAATGTTAATTAGGATAGGATGCTGGATTAATTTAATCCATGATTGTATGTGGACACTGTTGTACATAATTGGATGCCGCGTTTCACCCACAAAATGCAGTTATTATACTTTACAGTATATTCTATGATGGACTATCAGACAGCTCAAATATAGGATAATACAGTATGTCAAATGTAAGCATTATGATTATTAATGTGCAGGCCCGGCCAGCCGGCTGCACTCGCTGGTGCCTGCACGATAACATAGCTGATATTATCATTTCAGGATCATTCATCATTTAATCCTTGGCTCAGCAGGGTGTGGTGTGATCAGTCTCTCAGCCTGGCCTTGTTATCATTCAGTGCTCAAGCTGTCCAGCATGTCAAGGCTATTCACTGTTCTATTTAACATTATGTTCCAAGCCAGGGTGGGGCATGGAGGAGGGATAGAGGCAGAAAATAGATGAAGAGCTAATCATCAGACTGAGCCATGCGAGAAAGAATGATTCATTCACAACATCAAACACACTGTGATATTCAGCAGCTGTCTAATTTGGTGACTCTGACTGTTAAACAAGGGAAAAACAGTTTGTGTAAATTTAGCAGTAGAAAGTAAAGCAATAAAACTGTTTGTACAAATTATTAGTCAGGCCACAGCTGAAGACGATGTTCAATTTGGGGCCCTCACATCAGGAAGGCCTTGGGGGGGATGTGCAGAGGTTTATAAGAATGATCCCAGTGGTTTCAGTTATGGGGGAGAGATTGGGGAAGTTGGGTCTGTTTTCACTGGAGCTGAGAAGGTTGAGAGAAGCTGATAGATTTGGACACAAAGGTGAGGGTTTGACAGGATAAATAGGGAGAAACCATTCCCATTGGCAGGGGAGTCAGTGACCAGGGGTATAAGATAGTCACAAGAAGAACAAAAGGAGATCTATGGCAAAATTATTTATCTCAGATAGTTCTTAGAGTGGGGTATGTTCAGCAAATTAAGGTGGGAGAAGTAGAGTCCATTGATTGAATGTAAGTTTTATGATTCTGTCATTCACACAGTGACAGTACATAGATTGGTGATTTCAATCCACAACTGTTTGTAGGACACTGCTGTGTGCAATTGGCTGCCACGTTTTGCCCACATATGTACAGTCAATTCACTTTACAATATATTTTGTGAAGTGCTTTGAGACATCTGGAAGACTTGAAAAGCACTATATCAAATGCAAGAATTATTATTATTATAAATGTATATACCGTAGTTGTTTTTTTAACTGTGGAGGAGAAACCAAAGGGAGAGTTGGAGGATGTTGATGAAAGTCACAATCAAAGAGGGACGATTTCAAGCGAGTGTGAAGGTGGGGAGAGAGGCTGAAGGTGATGGGGTTTCAGACAATGGGGTTGTGATGGCTCAGGGTTGTCTCTGATTCAGAGGGACAGCAGGAGGTTGTTATCTTACTCAGTGCAGTGGGCACAGGATTGCAATAGAAAGTTCATATTTTCATCAATTCCAATAGATTAATTACCTGGTTTGGGGAATAACTACCATTGTGTGAACTCTTCCCTGTCATCAATGATGTTTCTGAACCTTTGGAAATGAAGAAAACCAGCGTGAATACATTCTCTTCCTGTCATCAGTGACATTAACCACAATCATTCTGATCACCGTGTCAATAACATATTTCAGTTTGAATTTCATGTTTAAAACAATTTCTCAGTGATCAGTAGGAAGTTATGTGTACCTGAGTTGTGGGCAGGAAGATGGTGGCAATGCTCTCATATTTTAAGCTCAGCTGTATTATCCATGAGCAAGTTTGCAGGGAATTCCCTGCTTAAGAGCATGCAAACCAAATCAAGACATTCCCAAAATGATTATTGGAATGGAATTGTTGGGATTTTCGATCCCAAGAGTTCAAAATAATGACCCAACAATCCTTAATAAAGATATTGTGATTTATCGGTTGCAAGCAATTTTAGAATAATAGAATAAAAGAGTAAATAATCATACTACCAGATCTATGTACTGCACTCCGCTCTGTGGTCACTGTCCCCCCAACTTCCACCCACTCCCCACCTGCCCCCCACACCCTGTCTCCTACCCATCCCTCCTTCCACACCTTCGACCCCATTTCCCCATATTATCAAGACCATCTCCTCCATGAAGCTCGCCACCTGCCCCCTAGATCCTATCCCCACCCCTCTCCTCACCACCCAGCTCCACGTTCTAGCCCCACGAATCACCGACATGATCAACCAGTCCCTTTCATCCAGGACCATTCCCACTCCCTTCGAAACCACCACCATCACCCCCATCCCAAAAAATCCTTCCCTCGATACATCGCAGCTATCAAGCTACTGACCCATCAACAACCTCCCCTTCCTTTCCAAGGTCCTTGAAAGAGTGGTTGCCTCCCAGCTCCGCTCTTTCCTCACAAATCACTCACTCCTCGAACCCCTCCAATCGGGTTTCCATGCCTCCCACAGCATGGAAACTGCTCTTGTCAAGGTTACAAACGACATCCTGACCATCAGTGACCAGGGTTCTCTCTGCCTCCTTGTCCTCCTCGACCTATCCACTGCCTTCAATACAGTGGATCATGCAATCCTCCTCCACCATCTCTCCTCCCTCCTCAACCTGCAAGGATCTATCCTCGAATGATTCCGGTCCTATCTCTCCCACCGCCTTCACTTCATCTCCTCCAACGGCTTTTCCTCCAGCCCCCGCACAGTCACATGCGGTGTTCCCCAGGACTCGGCCCTTGGCCCCCTGTTCTTCACCCTATACACTCTCCCCCGGGCGACATCATCCACAGACATCATAGAATCATAGAATGTTATGGTCAAAAGGAGGCCATTCGGCCCATCTAGTTTGTGCCGGTTCTTTGAAAAGAGCAACTCAATCCCATTGCCCAGCTCTCTCCCCATAACCTAACAGACCTTTTCTCCCTAAATAAAGATCTAATTCTCTTTTAAAAGCTGTTATCGAATCGGCTTCCACCACCTTTTCAGGCAATGCATTCCAGATTCGAACAACCCGCTGAGTGAAAATATTTATCCTCAGCTCCCCTCTGCTTCGTTTTGAAACTATTTTAAATCTGAGACCAGGAATCGGGCTTTCAGCTTCTCTGTTCCCACACTGTGGAACTCCATCCCGCAGCCCCTCCGCTTTGCTTCCTCCCTTTCCTCCTTCAAGGCCGGTCTCAACCTACCTCTTCGACTGCGCCTTCTGCTGCCCTCTTAACTCTTCCCACTTTCCTTCTCCCTCCCCTACCCACCCACCCCCACTCCTGCTCAGGTGTTCCGACCTGACTGTTCAGCGCTTTGGGACGTCCTCCTAATGTAAAAGGCGCTATACAAGTGCAATTTTGTTGTTGTTGTATGTGGAATACAATGCCAGATTCAGGCTGTTACATCATAAGTCAGATTCAGGCTCCTCACAATACTCACTGATTAACCATTGGCCTGGTGCTAGTCGGGCTAGTATTGATAAAGTCTTCTTCTTTTATGCTGCCTCATGTATGAATTGAACCTTTACTCCCCAATATCCTCCCAAGTGAACTAAATCATTAGTACATTCCTTTGCGCCTATATTAATTGAGTCCTGTGTCCCTATCTATATCTCGAGCCGCTCTCCTTCAATTCTTTATTCATCCTAGAAGCTACTGATGTTGTTGCACCCCTTGGATTATTGGCACAGACCAGTAACCCAAGGTTGTCTTAGCGCAGGGGAATGCGCACTTGTGTGGACAAGTTGTTTTTCTCCCTTTTGCTCAAGGTTGCTGACCATGCCTGTGTTGTGGATAGATTGTTTTAATTGGTGCCTGATTGGAACTAACTATAACTAATTTTTAATACCTCCAAATCCCAACAGAATCATTGGAATGTACTTTCTGCTTGAAAATGCTTATCTGCTTACCTTAACATGATAATTGATTAGAAAAGGGAGCAGTGCCAGAGGACTGGAGGACAGCTAATGTTATAAGCTATATTTAAAAAGGGCGATAGAATAGGATCAAGGAACTATAGACCTATCATCTTAACATCTGTGGTGGGAAAGATAATGGAATCTTGACTGAGGAAGGTAATTGAAAAACATCTAGATATTGATAATATAACAAAGAAGAGTCAACATGGATTTCAAAAGGGAAGGTCATGCTTGACAAATCTCATTGAATTTTGTGAAGAGGTAACAGAAAAACTGGACAAGGTTAATGCAGTAAATGTCATATATTTATTTCCAAAAGGCGTTTGATAAGGTACCGCATAATAGATTAATGAATAAGGGAAGAGCATGTGGAGTCAGGGGAAATATAGCAGATTGGGTAGCAGGCTGGCTACAAGGCAAAAAACAGAGAGTTGGGGTAAAGGGTAGCAGAGGGTGGAAGTGGTGATCCACGAGGATTGGTATTGGGACCACTATTGTTCATAATTTATATTGCACTTGGGGATTGGAAGTACAATTTCAAAATCTGTGGACAATAACACATTTAATACTGAGGAGGACTGCTACAAATTACAAGATATAATAATAAACTTGAATGGGCATTTAACTGACAAATTTATTTCAATATAGAAATGTGTGAGGTGATACATTTTGGTAGGAGGAATAAGGAGGTTACATACTGACTGGAAAATAAGTATCTAAATGGAGTAGAGGAGAAATCTGATCTAGGGGTACACATACACAAATGAATAAAGTTGGCAACGCAGGTTAATAAGGCCATGAAAAAAGAAAACCAGGTGTTGTAGTTCATTTCTAGATAGATAGAAATTAAAAGCAGCAAAGATATTTTAAGTTATAGATCATTGATATAGATTGTAAATAGTTGAGGCCCAAGCACTGATCCTTGTGGCACTCCACTAGTCACATCCTGCCAATCTGAGAAGGACAGATTTATCCCTACTCTCTCTTTTTCTCGTTAGCCACTCTTCGATCCATGCTAATATATTGCTTTTAATTCCATGAGCCCTAATCTTGTGTATTAGCGTTTTAGGTGGCACCTTGTCAAATGCCTTCTGAAAATCTAAATACTCTATTGCCAAATATGAAACATCCTTTGATCCTCACTCTCTAATTCCTGTCATTTAACCACCTTTATATCCCAAACCATCACATTTCTCTCTATATGTGAGCATGTAGCTCTAACCAGCTTACTTTGTACTCCTCTCCATATCAGCTGCTCCTGCAGGCAGAATGATTTAATTCCCATTGTGCTGGTCAACAATTCTCCAAATAAAACTGGTTGTTCAGTTCATGGCTGTCTGGAGATATGACGGTGTTTGTCTACACATTGTCACCACACAATGCAGAAAACCTGTATGAAATCCTTTGACATGATAAGGCACTCTATCTAACCAGGAATCAGTTTAATAAACCATTGCAATCCAAGTCAGAAAACCAAATAATCCAAGGAAAATCTTATAATCTTGTATAACTTTCTTTATATAGTTTGATTGGCATTTGTACTTTCTTTTGCATATTGTAGGAATGCTGCAAAACTTGAATGTAGTGCAAGCAGAAATTCCATCAAGGAACAAGACGTCATGGGTAAACTGGCAAGTATGTATGTTAGGCATCAGGATATTGCCATTGCGAGAACTGGAGCGTACCAGTAGGCATTTCTTGAAGGAGTTTATCCACTTAGTTCCACTTCATTGTCTTTCCCCAAAACCATATTTGTACTTTTTAAAAAAATATTTTGCTGATTCACCAATCACCAATCCCACCTTCACTGATTCTCTCAGAGAGAAACTCTCATTTACTCTCTGTGATGGTCAGGAACTCTCACTCACACTCTCTGACAGAGAGAGGAAATCTCACCCACTGTCTGTGATAGAGAGAAACCTTCACTCACACTCTGTGATACAGAGAAACATTCAATCGCTCTGTGAGAAAGAGAGAAACTCTCACTGTCAAAAATGTACTTATATGAACCCCCAGGTGTCGCTTCTCTCACTTCCATCACCCATTTTAAGATTCTAGCTACGCACTTTGTTTAGTTTGTATTTTTCCGCAATATTCTTCATCTGCCATGTGTCTGTCCATGTTACCAGCCTGTCTATGTCCTCTTTCAGTCTGCCACTATCCTGCTCACCATTTACTATTTTTCCTAGCTTAGTATTATATGCAAACTTGGAAATTGTACACCCTATATCCAAGTCTAGGTCATTTATATAGATCAAAAGCAGCAGTGGTCCCAATACCGACCCCTGGGGGACTGCACCGCACACTTCTCTCCAGTCAGAAAAATAACAGTTCACCAACACTCCCTGCTTTCTGTCTCCCAGCCAGTTCTGTATCCATGCTGACACTATACCTTTAATATTGTGGGCTTCCATTTTGCTTACAAGTCTCTTCTGTGGCATTTGATAAAACTCCTTTTCAAAATCCATATGAACTACATCAAATACACTAACTTTACGCATCCACTTTGTTAATTCATCAAAAAATTCTCTCAGGTTTGTTAGACATGATTAGCGTTGAACAAATCAATTTTAGCTGTCATTTATTAACCCATACTTTTCTAACTGAAAATCTATATATAGTCTCTAGAAGTTTCCCAAATACAGTACTGACATTAGGCTGATTGGCCTGTAATTCCCAGGTTTATTCTTCTGCCACTTTTTGTACAGGGGAGTAACCTTTGCAACATTCCAGTCCTCTAGCACCATCCTGGTGTTCAAGGCGGATTGAGCCTCTGCTATTTCCACCCTTGCTTCCTTCAGTAACCTAGGATGCATCCTGTCCAGACTAGGTGACTTATCTGATATGGAGTCCTGTAGCTCAGTGGTTAGAATACCGTACTCACCTTACAAACGAGAGACCTGCGTTCGATTCCAGCCAGGGCGAAACCTTGGGCAAATTTCTTTACTCAACTCACCTGGTAGTAATCCCTTTAAAGAAATTGGGTCATTTCAATCCACATCTGTTTGTGAAGATACTGCTGTTCACAATTGGCTGTGCATTTCGCTCTCAGACATCGTCAATTCACTTTACATTATGTTCTTTGAGATGTCTAGCAGATGTGAAACACCCTATATCAAATGTCCTATATTATTATTATCTACCTTGAGCACCATCAACATGTTAATACTTTAATGGATGGATAACCACACAATGAAGACACAACAACACTACAATAGTCCAGCTTTGAGCACAATACAGACATGGAGACCAGGACAGTGGCTAAGACAGAAAACCAGAGTCACAGCTAATGTCTACACATGAGCACAATGGTATGTGGTTAGGATGAGTTCATAACAATAGATCCGACAAAAGCCCTTGAGACAATCTGATATTTTCCCAGAATCCTGCCCCACGTCCAGTCTGAAACTTTCAATCTCACCTCAAATCTTCTTCCTTTGGTCACCACAACTTTGTTGTCACGTTGCTGGTCACATGAAACAATCTGTTTTAGCACCAGTTATTGTATATGGATTGCCGATCACTGTCGGAGTCTAACTCACTGCTCCTTTCACTACAGTATCTCTAACCAACAAGTGTTGGGTGTCACAATGAATATGGAGTCACAATGAATATGTGACTCCATAACGATTTATGACTTTAGCAAAGCGGATAATAAAATATGAAAGGCATCACATGCCCTGCTTGTCATCCTTCCCAATTCCTCCCTCCTTAGGCTGCAGATCATCCAGAACTCTGCGGCCATTACAGCTCCAAACTCCGTGACACCATCTTCCCCATTCTTGCCTGTCTCCATTGGCTCTCCATCACCCATAGAATTCAATTCAAGATCCTGGCCCTCACCTTCAAAGACCTCCAATGCCTCATCCAACTGTATATTTGCGACCTCCTAACCCCCTATCAACCAGCTCACCCCTTCTGCTCAGCGAGCTCCGGCCTGCTCCATATACCACGACTGACTCCACCACTGGTCGCCGGATTGCACACACAGCTCCCACTCCCTCCAGTGCCTCCCAGATTCCCCGTCCCCACCCCCATAGCCCGATTGGTCTCAGCCTCCTCCCCAACACACAACTCCACACAGTTCCCCCCACCCACCCCATCCTTCGGGGCCCCAGGTCCTCCTCCTGGGCATCAGAGACTCTGCCACCCGGGAGAGAACCCACTATTCCTGGGACACCAGCAAAGTGGGAGCCGCCCCGGTAAGGGGGTTGGGAAGGGTCACACAGGCCTCAGGGGAATGGGAGAGGCCACACAGCCTGGGGTGGGGGAGGGGCGAGATAGAGGCTCATGCAGGCCTCTTGGTGAGGGAGAGGCCGTAGGCCCTGGTCAGGGCTGTTGAGTGACTGGAGGCCGGGGACAGGGAGGGAGAGGGCAGGCAGGCATGGGGGTTTGGAACTGGCCTCCCATCCTTTCCCCTCACTGGGCTCTGGGCTGCCTGTCCATGACGTCGGGCGGCTCCACTCAGGGTCTTGAGGCTGGGAGAGGCCGCAGCATGTAGGCGGGGAGAGTGGCGCAGCTAATGCGGCACCTGGCTGTAGATCCCAGAAACATAAGTTCAACTCCAAACTGGACCTGCCAAATATTTTCTGTCATTTATTTTTATAATTAAAGGCTGCATAAAAGGCAAAGATTATTATCTCCATCCTTTGTCTCCTACGCTGTTCCAACAAACCGCAGCACCAGCTCGAGGAACAGCACCTTGACCATCTGCTGGGACCTTACAGCCCTCTGGCCTTAACATTGATTTCAACAATTTCAAGCCATAACAGCTCACCTTCCTCCTCTTCTGTGACCATCTGATCTGCCTGTTGTTTGGCAATTTCAGCCCCTCTTTGTTTGTTTTAACGTTATTAACACCTCTTCTCTGCAGTTTTGTTGCTACCCCCACTTTTGTTTCGCAACATTAATACCTCTTTAACCCATCATCTCCTGCCCTCTACCCCACGTTCCCCCTTGTCTCCCTTGCCCTGCCTCTCCCTTTCTATTAATCCTTAAAATCCCCTCCCTCCCAACATACTCCAGTTCTGATGAAGTGTCGTGGACCCGAAATGTTGACTCACTTTACCTTTCTCCATAGATGCTACCTGACTCCCAACAACTTCTGTGACTGACCCCCAAAAAACAAATCTTGCACCATACTGGGACTCCTCAATTAACGCTGGGGATGTGTTTTTGAAAAGTTTAATTGAAACAACATATAGCAAAACCTAAATGACCATTGGCCCTAATGCTATCAAATAGGGGTTACGTTCCTTCGGTACATTTCTGGTCTAAATTTTCTTACACTAATATTAAATACAGAGCAAAAACAACACCACTAGTATTGAAAATTAAAATAAAAGTTTAATAAATATATAAGTAAGATAAAAAAACAATTAAGAGAACAGTTACTCAAGATGGTTTATGTGGTAAGTGGGTGGGAGGGGGCGGAGTCATTCAGATGTAAGGGCGGGATTACCTGCCTCTTGCACTGATTGCCAGAGGGGTATCACCCTCACGCCGCATCACCAAACAGCCAATCGCTGGCATGTGTTTGCTCCTTCGTACATTTTTTCTAAAGTTATCGAAATGTACAAATGAGCAAACGCATGTCACTCCGGCCTACCCACTGACCACATCAAACCACATCACCATCTCCAGTAAGTGTTCTCTTAATTGTATTTATTATTTCATTTTTATATTTACTAAACAACTAATAAAATGTAATCTGCTAATATCCCTTCAATTAATCCCATTTTTAAATTATTTAAATACTTTTAATACTAACTACAGTATTGATTAATTCGTCAACGATGTATAATCGGAACAACGTATATTGAGACGACGTATAGAGAGGAGTTCCAGTAGTTTTAACACAATTTTTTAAAAACAAACAAGCTCCACCTCTGTACATTCTCTACCTCTGTACGTTCACCTTCTCTACACTTTACTGTCACACTACCAAGCCACCAGCTTTATAGTTCTGACAAAGGGTCGTGGACTCGAAACATTGACTCACTTTCTTTTCTCCAGATAATAAACACGCGTGTTTTGAGTTTCCAGAAAAAAGAAAATGTGTTTTTAAAAAAATGATATGAGTTTTTGGGGGGGCAAAGGGTTTAGGCTTTAAAATACTGGTGCAGAAAAATATACCTTGTACCGGCCATGATTTACATGTGTAATTTATTTTTGATATACATGTATTCAATTTATTTTCTTTCTCACGCTCATTTGCATTTTCTTCATAATAGCAACTTATATCTGCAACGTTAACATTCTACGCTGCTTGCTTATGTACATACCTGTGGCAATGTTAATCCAGGGACGGAGCTTTCTAGATCTGTCTGGTCTGTATAGGAGCATACGTTAACTAAACAGCATCAGAATCTCCCTTGTACACTCTCGTTTCTGAGTTTTGCAAAACTGGAAGCTGCAAAGATAGCTTGTGAATATCTCCCCCACCCCCGCCTCCCACTCCACACACCCACTACTCTATAGACTCTAAATTTCCTTCTTTGTCACTTAATAGATATTTTAAGGAGTGAATCCGCACATCAGAACAGTGCTACTGGTTGTAAATTGTCGGCAAATGAAATTGACGGACATTATTGTTGGGATTTCCGATCCCGAGAGTTCAAAATAATGACCCAACAATCCTTAATAAAGGTATAGTGATTTAATGATTATAAGCAATTTTAGAATGATAGAATAAAAGAATCATACTACCAGTTCTATGTAGAATACAATGCTGGATTCAAGCTGTTACACCATAAGTCAGGTTCAGGCTTCTCATAATACTCACTTTTTTTTAACTTTCCTTCTCTAACTGACCCTTTCCTGCCTGTAAAACAAAACAAGTGGAACCATGAACCGTTCCAGTAGGGCCCATCGATATATAGATATATCGGTTATATCCGATATAATTTTCATATCGATATGCCGACATAGGAATTTAAAATATATCGATATATCGAAAAATTCGATATTAAAAAAAATCGGTACCTTGTCGCTGGCATTGCAACCTCCTGGGCCTAGAGCATGGAATGCGTGCGCACATCCGAATACGCGCGCACCCCGAATACGCGCGCACTGAACTACACGACCCAGAATGCTCATCTCTACACAATGCACAGACCGAGGTGCAAGCCGCCATATTGTATTCGTAGTCCTCGAATTCAATATACAAGTATACAAAGGGTGGGGGGAGAGGGAGGGAGAGACGGGGGGAGGGAGAGGGAGGGAGACGGGGTGGGTGGGGGGGGGGGTGGGGGAGAGGGAGGGAGAGACCAGACAGAGAGACACAGAGAGAGAGAGATGGAGAGAGTGAGTGTTAGAGACACACAGAGAGAGAGAAATATTTACCTGCTGAGGAGATAGGCCCCGAATGAGCCAACTGATATATCCATATCAGAAATTTCCCATATCGACGGGCCCTACGTTCCAGTACCTCTAGACAACAATGGCAGGCTGGAGATCTCGGTTTACCCTGAGACACTCCCCCACTCTTTCACTCCTATCTTTATACTTCTCCACCAGCCTTACTTATCTTGATGAGCAGAGCAGTTCTCAAACACTTTCCCATCTACCCAGGCCTGCTTTGCCTGCCTCCTTGCTTTCCCAGACCTTGAGATGGCTCTCCTTCAATTCTTTATTTATCCTGAAAGCTACTGATGTTGTTGCGCTCCGTGGATTATTGGCATGGACCAGTACCCAAGGTTGTCTCAGCGCAGGGGAATGTGCACCTTGTGTCTTGTGTAGACAAGTTGTTTCTCTCCCTTTTGCTCAAGGTTACTGACCATGCCTGTGTTGTGGATAGATTGTTTTAATTGGTGCCTGATTGGAACTAACTGTAATTAATTTTTCATACCTCCAAATCCCAACATTATATTCTTTCACTCAAGGCTTGTCACCGAACCTTGTATATTCACACTAAAGAATTTCAGAGATGCTTTTGTTCAGTTTTATCGATTGACGACTGTACTGAGCGATGAAAAGGAGCAGAGGATATTTAGTGCTGTGACTGGGTTTAAAACAATGTTCATACTATCACATCTCTTCCGCCCCCACCCCCCCCACCCACCCGCCTCTCCTCAACCCAACCCCATCTTCTCCCCCACCATCCCCCAGTGTTCAACATGAAACATGAAATTGAACTCAAAATGCCATTGAATAGGATTCTCCAATAGTAGGGTAAATCTAGCAGAGGCCGCGTTATCAGTCTAACTATATTAATCTAATAATAATAATAGTCAATCCACTTTACAGTATATTCTGTGCAGTGCTGTGAGATGCCTCAACGATGTGATAAGCTGCTATATCAAATGCAATATTATTATTATTATAATCAAGCCAAGCCAGTCACGTTGTATTTCAGACTGAAACAAAGCAGAAGTGGAGAGCCTGATACAGTACAGTATATTGTTCATTTGCCAAAGCTCTGTGTCCAGCACACACAGGAAGCAGTATTTCTTTGGGATTTTGAGAGAGAGAGGGAACGAATAAAGTATCTTCTAAATTGTCAGTCAACCCATTTTCTGTTTTTCCCCCGCACTCACTCTCTCGTGTGCTCTCACTCTTTACAATGGCAACTACCACCCCACCGCCACTCTCACCCCACCCAACTCCCACCCCCCGACCTGAGTGATGCATTTCCCAAGTATAGGAATTTAGGGGCAGAGATGGGTGGGGGTGTCTGATAAATAAACTGAGCCCTACACAAACACACAAAAAACTCCTAGGTTGGGAAACGGAAGGGGTGGGAGTAGATCGTGAGAATATTCAACTGTGGGGCTGGAGTGCCCAGGTAAACCTGATATAGTTCGGATTCAGTTGTTTAGTTTTCATTCAAAATACTCCTTGCCTACATACATTCCCATTTGAGAGACTTGGGAAGAAAGTCCTTGTCTTAGCTCGTGTTGGTAACGTAGGGAGCTCAGTGGTTAAACAACAACAACAAAATTGTACTTATATAGCGCCTTTCACGTCGGGAGGATGTCCCAAAGCGCTGAAAAAGCATTTTCAAGCATTGAAATCACCTTGCAAGCGAGAGGATCTGGGTTCGATTCCAGGGCAGTGTGAAACCTTAGGCAAGTTTTGTTGCTCCACACACCACTGTCTACCTAGCAGTAAGTAGGAACCAGCTTGTTAGTCGATCGGTTGATCACTTTCCAGGGATAATCATCCTTCCACCCCTAAAAAATAGTAATGTGGTCACTCAATCCAAAGACTATTTGTGGGATACTGCTGTGCATAATTGGCTGCTGCATTTCACCCACAAAATACTCTGGTCAATTCACATATCAGTATATTCAGTGAAGCGCTTTGAGATGTCTTAAAGGCATGATAAGGCGCCATATCAAATGCAAGGGTTATTATTACTACTGCACTGGTGACATCCTTTTGTGGAACAAGTACGAGTTGTCGCCAGTGGCTAAACTCAATTCCTTGCATTTCTCCCCCCACCTTCCACTTCCAATAACCAGCCCACCTGCAGAAAAAAATAGTTTTTCTGGACTTGACCAGGAAATATAGACATTAGTAAGAGTTCAGAAATCTTCAGCTGGGCAGCCACTCTGCTGTTTGTGGGACACTGCCATTAGTAATCTGACTTTCTGTCGTTTTGTCCACTGCTTATCTGACACTGTGCCAGTTTGTCGTACAACTGTTGTTCCATCATGCTGCCTGCAAATTGACTACAGATACAATTGACAGTAAATCCATATGAAGCTCTTAGAACCATCCCCCTTACTGGAATCCCCATGTATTTTGGTCTCCCCCACCAACCACCACTCCTCACATTGCCCATGTCCCACCTGCTCAGTTGAGGTATCTAATAATAATCCCTCCAAAACCCCCCACAATAATCCACGATTGTTTGTGTGATACTGCTGTGCACAATTGGCTGCTGCATTTCACCCACAAATATACAGTCTACAAGATGTGAAAAACGCTATATCAAAATGTAAGGATCATTATTATTATTAAGATACTGAATTGGAAGAAGGCTGATTTTAGTGAGTTGAAAATGGATCTGACCCAGGTAGATTGGAAACTAAGATTGAATGGGTAAAATGGTAAACAAGCAATGGGAGGCCTTCAGGGAGGAAACTGATGATCACTGGCAGAGTCTATAACTCACTGTCACTGTAACCAACCAACAATGGTTGGGTGTAGCAATGAACATGTGACTCCATAAAGATTTATAAGAACAACAACAACTTCGATTTATATAGTGCCCTCCACGCCGGGCAGCGTCTCAGAGTGCTTCACAATAACGGATCCCAGGAACGAGCCAGGAGCAGGGATAGAAAGAAAGTTCTAACTGAAGCAAAGCTGATGATGAAATATGAAAGGCATCACTTATCATCTGTGATGATAGTTCACCAGCTCAAAGAATTGAAATGAAAGCCACTGACTCGCAACTTGTAATAGATTATTACACCACCATGGCTAATCCAGGTGTCAGGAAAATTATTCTGTCCCTACTCTCAAACTCTTCACTAAAACCAGTTTGCCTCATGTCTTCTCTTCCTGCCCCAAAGCCCCTATACTAGGCTTTATAAATAGGGGCACAGATATAAAAGTCAGGAAGTTATGTTGAATCTTTATCAAACACTGGTTAGGCCTCAGCTGGAGTACTGTGTGCAGCTTGGAGAGGTTGCAAAGAAGATTTAGCAGGACGGTACCAGGAATGAGTGACTTCAGTTAAGAAGCTAGGATTGCTCTCTTTGGAGAAGAGAAGGTTAAACAGAGACTTAATAGAAGTTTTCCAAATTGAGGGGTTTCGATCAGGTGAACGAGGAGAAACTATTTCCATGGATCGATAACCCAAGGACACTAATTTACTGATACTAATCCTTGCATTTGATATAGTGTTTTTCACATCTTCTAGATATCTCAAAGCGCTTCACAGAATATACTGTAAAGTGAATTGACTGTATATTTGTGGGCGAAACGTGGCAGCCAATTGTGCAGAGCAGCGTCCCACAAACAGTCAGATTGAAATGACCAATTAATTATTGTGTTTATTTTAGGGAATTTTATTAGGCTTGTCGATTAAGGAAACTTGTCCAAGGTGTTGACCTGACCTGACTCACTACTCCTGATAAATTGTCACTAAGACACTTTCGCTTGCGAGTTAGTTTCAAATAATTGTTAAAGAAATAGAGGGGAGGTGAGAAATGTTTTCACGCAGCGAGTTGTTTGGATCTGCAAAGCATTGCCTGAAAGGGTGGTGGAAGCTGATAACAACTTTCAAGAAAGAAAGAGATAGTTGTTTGGAGAGGACAGGTTTGCAGGGCTATGGTGAGAGAGTGTGGGAGTAGGATTGATTTGGACAGCTCTTTTCACAAATGGCCTCCTTCTGTGTTGTATAGTCTATAAATCTTTGATTCTGTTGCTGTAAGTGCAGTGGGTTATATCGGGCTGTGGGGGATTCCCAGCCTGTCCTCACACAGCATCAGGGAGATTCCAGGCTGACGTCACTCCCATCCCACAGTGACTGAGGTAAGTTGTAGCCAAACTGCTGCACATTGATTAATTTTTCTTTAGACCATTTCCACAGGTTTATAAACCTCTTTACATGATTGTTCCTCAGCCTCAATCATGTCGGCCACTTCTTGTATCTGTTCAGCAATTACTGTCTTGGCTCCGTTGAGATGGTGAGAGCTGTTCAGTCCTGCAGAGGTGACATTGTATACAACAACAATTGCTGATAGAGGATGTAAAGCTGCCTTCCCATGTTTAACCTGTGTGTGGCCTCCATGTTGGCAATGGGGGGAAAAGCAGTAACCAGCAGTGACCCCAACACTGAGCCCCGGGCACTCGCCAGTCACTGAAGACATCTCATTGTGCTCCAGAAACCACTGCCCTTTACTGCCTCTGAGTCACGCAACTTCTCATCCACTTTACACATCCCTCTATCTTGCCAGCACTGACAGGTATGTGGAGATACGTACATCCCTCTTGCCTTCACCACCCACCAACATCTCTTAACCTGATGGGCAGTGGGGGGGGGGGGCGGAGGATTCAGACAGAGGCAAAGAATGATTTATGCAGTACATAAGATCGGGCAGCTTTAATAGCATTTGTCTCACATGTACGTGCCAGATCTCATCATAGCTGATGGTGTCTGCTAAATAAGGAAGAAATAAGAACCATTATTACTGGTTAATATCATTATTACTGGTTAGTATCTGATATAAAATGACTAACTTGGGTCTACTGCATTGTGGTGTGTGTGTGTAACTGCATGGGTGTGTGTAGGGTGTGTTATATGTAGGGTGTGTTATATGTAGGGTGTGTTGTGTGTGTGGTGTGTGTTGGTATGTATGGGGTGTGCTGTGTATGGGTGACACTTAAGTTCTCTTCTGAGCAGAACTGACTCCAAGGTAACATGCTTGGCAATGTAATGTCAGTATCGAGCCCACCATCTGTGACAGTCTCTAATCCAAGTTCTGAGCCAGGCGGGTCACAATATTCCAGGGCATTGCTGATGACAGCTCAGCCCAGCCTGGCTCATCGACAGGACATGGAGGGGTTGACTGACCACTCAGCTCCTAACTAGTAAGGTGATCCGAGCTGCCAGCAAAGTGAACGCTTGCCAGAGGGCACTATCACTGGCAAGCAGTGTGGTTTTATCTGGTTGGACCCATGCAGTTACTACAGCGCGCACTCCCCAGAGAGTGGCTCTCTCCAACATGCAAATAATATTCTCTACAGAATTCGGTAAGCAGGATGTATCCCCTGTCATGGTCCCCTGGTCTTTATTAAAGCACTAACTTGATATTTGCAATAGTCTTTGTACAGAGATTGTGTTAAATTAAGGCGCTTCGCCTTAAGTGAACAGAATATAATTTCAAACCAATACTGCATTGATGACCCAAAGTCTGTGACCTGGGTGAATTGCAACGGAAAGGGCAGGAGAGGGTCATGCGTGTCCTTGAGGGGAAATAAGTGGTACATTGGAATAAAAAGATATTGGAAATGGCAGGAAAAGCTATTGGGGATACACTGAAAATGGGAAGAGTTAGAGAAACATCAAAGGAATGTGCTTGTTAAACTCAAGATCACCCATTGCCTTTAGCGTCATCAAGGAAAAAATATTGGAGGAGAACTGAACAGCTCATGAGAGTTAGTTGTAACACTCTGCCATTTCTCTTATCTCCTCTGTATATCACTCCTTGATGCCATTAACCCTTTGCTGCCAGTGTGTTTGGGAAACAGTATCCGTATCACAAGCTGTAGTGTGGCCAGCCCCACCAGCCACACTCTGGCCAAATCCCACCCTCGTGTCGAGCCAATGTCATCTGCGATCTCTCGTGGTCTCTGATGTAACTGATCATCCAGACAGGGGACAAGGTGACAAAATCCGTTACATCCACCTTCCTCTGTTTCACCTCAGCTTCAAACGCTTTCCTGTTAACATTAGAAACTCAATTAGAAACCGCAACTCAGAGGAAGGACATTTGACCATTGTATCTGTGCTTCTCTCTGAGAGTGATCAACTCAAACCCATTAACCTGCCCTTTCCCCATCCCCTCCTCCAGCTTAATCCTGAGACGTGCTCCGAATGTGGAAGGCGCTCTATAAATGTAATTTTGTTGTGGTTGTTGTCTTAATCCATTGATAGGACGGGCACATGGAATGACAACTGGCAAATAAAGTTTAATACATAAGTAAAGTTGTAATTTCAGGATGGGTACCAGGAAGTTCATCTTCACATAGAGGATAATTAACGACTGGAACAGAAAGAAGTTTGAGGCCAGGACAATGGATTAATTTTAATACAGGACTGTTCATGGGACACTGCGGTGCATAATTGGCTGCCAGTTCCACCTACAAAGACAGAGTTACTCTACCCTATATCCAGTGAAGTGCTTTCAAACAACTCAAAGATATAAGATGCTATATCAGATGCAAAAACAGAAATTAGATAAAGAACCAATCATACAGAGCCATGTGAGAATGAATGATTCATACACAATATCACACGGTTTATTCAGCAGCTATCTCACATCTGTACATACCTCAATGTCAATGACTGTGTCTGTTGAACACGGGAGAAACAAGCAGTTTGTGTAAATCTATGAGCACAAAAATAAAGCAATAAAGCTGAGTTTAGACAAATCACTGATGAGGCCATAGCTATGTTCCGTTTGGGGCCCTCACATCAGGAAGGGTATCAAGGCCTTGGAGGGGATGTGCAGAGGTTTATAAGAATGATCCCAGTGGCTTCAGTTATGGGGAGAGATTGGGGAAGTTGGGTCTGTTTTCACTGGAGCTGAGAATGTTGAGAGAAGCTGATGGAGGTGGACACAATGGTGAGCGTTTGACAGAGTAAATAGGGAGAAATGAAACCCACTGGCAGCGGAGTCAATGTATAAGATAGTCACAAGAAGAATAAAATGAGATCTATGGGAAAATTACTTCACTCAGAGGGTTGTTGGTGTGGAAAGTCCAGCCAACTAAGGTGGGAGAAGCAGAGTCCATAGTGGGTTTCCAGAGGAAATTATATATGGATATTGAGAGAGAGAGAGAGAGAGAGAGAGAGAGATGGACTTGAGATTTGAGAATAAGGCAGAACACCGAGATTGAATCTGAGAACCAGAGTGTGGCCTCATTCTGTGCTGTAAATTATATGATTCTGTGATTCACAATCACAGTAACTGTAAATAAATATTAGTTGTTATAACTGGGGAAGAGGAATTGAAGGAAGAGTTGGAGAATGTTGCTGAAAGTCACAAACAAAAAGGTATGATTTCAAGCAAGTGTGAAGGTGGGGAGAGAGGCTCAAGGTGATGGGGTTTCAGACAATGGGGTTGTGATGGCTCAGGGTTGTCTCTGATTCAGAGGGACAGCAGGAGGTTGTTATCTTATTCAGTGAAGTGGGCACAGGATTGCAATAGAAAGTTCATATTTTCATCAATTCCAATAGATTAATTACCTGGTTTGGGGATATCTGCCATTGTGCGAACTCTTCCCTGTCGTCTATGATGTTTCTGAACCTTGGGAAATGAAAAAAACCAACATGAATCCATTCTCTCCCTGTCATCAATGACACTAACCACAGTCATTCTGATCATTATGTCAACAACATCCAATACTAAAGCTTGAATTTCATGTTTAAAACAATTTCTCAGTGATCAGTGGGAAGTTATGTGTTTCTGAGTTGTGAATAAGAAGATGGTGGCAATGCTCTCATACATTTCGTGCTGAGCTGTGTTATCCTTGAGCAAGTTTGCAAGGAGTTCCATACCTAAGAGCATTCAAACCAAACAAAGAGATTCCCAAGATTATTATTGGAATGTAGGGAACGGCGATTAATCGGTTTTTCGATTAAACCCGATGTGATTTTCACATCGGTATGCCGATATGGTAATTCTAAAAAACCTGTTATATCGAGGGATTCGATTTTAAAAATATACATCGATATATTTTTAATATCGTTCCTGGCAATATATCAATATTGTTGGTATTATCAGTGTAATGCGATCTTTTCCAGCTTACCTTGTCGCCGGCATTGCAACCTCCTAGATCTAGAGCATGGAATGCGCATACATTCGGTGCGCGCGCACAATTAACGGGCGCCCACATCCGATGCGCGCGCACACTTTACTGTGTATACTCGATGTGGCGTCTTAACAAAGTCGCATCGCTGAAAATTGTAGTTTGAAAATTTACCTTTCTCATCCTGGGGAAAAGAAGCCCCGTATGGGACTACTTTGAAAACAATGCAGTCAGTAATGGTGTGTATAGATGTACAGTTTGCAAGGTCTTGGTTAAGACATCTGATTCGAGCACGAGCAACCTGTGACAACACATTAAGCAGCACCACCCCGCCCAGCACGCTGCCCTCAGAGCGAAATCATTGTCGACAACAGCAGGAAGTCGAACCAGCGCTTCGGAGAAAGCGACAGGTAGTGGGGCCAGTGCAGCTCAAACAATTCCTGCTTTATTTAAGAGGAGAACATTGTACCAGAGAGGGGACAAAAAGTGGCAAAGTATCACGAACGCTGTCACTTTTTGCATAGCAAAGGAGAGCTTGCCAATGGCGAAGGACATTAATTCAGATTTCAGACTACATAACAATAAGTGGCATTTTGTGGCTGTAAGTGTTATTTTTGTGTGTGAGAGAGTTAGAAGCCAAACTATCACTGCCTCTATGTGTGTGTCTAGTCAGACACACACAGCAGTGATAATCTGGCTTCTAACTCTAACAGTCAGACTGTCTGTCTCTCTCTTTTCTATTGTAATAGATCTCATTTACGCGTGGACATTACATGCTAGTTTCAAGCAAGAAATGGAGGAGAATAAATCTCTAGATTTTGTTTTTGGTGTGTGTGTGTTCTATTTTGAGAGAAGGGGAGGGGGAAAGTTGGGAGAGGAGAGAGGAAGAGAGAAGAAGGAGGGAGAGAATGAGAGGGTGAAAGGAGGGAGAGAAGGAGCGAGGGGACAGGAGGGAGAGAAGGAGAGAGGAAGAGAGGGAGGGAGGGAGAGAAGGAGAGGGGGAAAGGAGGGAGAGAAGGAGAGAGGGGAGGGAGGGAGAGGGGGAAAGTTGGGAGAGAAGGAGAGAGGAAGAGAGGAGAGGGAGGGAGAGAAGGAGAGGGGGAAAGGAGGGAGAGGAGCCAGGGAGAGTGGAGGGGGAGGGAGAGAAGGAGAGGGGAAAGGAGGGAGAGAAGGGAGAGAGGGAGAGAGGGGAAGGAGAGAGGGGAAGGAGAGAGGGGAGGGTGGAGGGGGGGGGAGAGTGGAGGGGGAGGGAGAGAAGGAGAGGGGAAAGGAGGGAGAGAAGGAGAGAGGAGAGGAGAGAAGGGAGAGAAGGAGAGGGGGAGGTTGGGAGCAAACAACATCGTATAATTCAACAGACCTTGACACCAACATTACAAACTTTCTGGACCTAGAGCAAGCATTTCGAAATGTGCGTGCACCGCGACTGCGCGCGCATCGTCAGTGCGCACGCACCGTCAATGCGCGCGCACCGCGACTTAGCGCGCGCGCGCGCGCGCCATCAATACACGCGCACTTCGAATGCACGCGCATGCGCAGTATAAAAACTCGATAGATCGGTTTAAGCAGGTATGAGCCAACCGATATAACCATATCCGGAAAAATCCCATATCGCCGTTCCCTATTGGAATGCAATGTTTATTCTCTCCCTGGAAAGATATACCCTGCTTACCTGTGTTCAAATGATAATTAACACTTAGCAGGTCAGGCAGTGTCTGTGGAGAAAGGAAAGTGAGTCAAAGTTTTGGGTCCACGACCCTTCGTCAGAGCTCATGGTTTGCAGAAAGGTAAGCAGCTGCTGCTAATTCTCCTCATCTCCAACTGGTGGAATCATTCAATGTGTCTCAGTGGCTAAACTGGCCCCAAGGTGACATGTTTGGACTTCACCTCATGTTCAGGTCATAATCTCTGGAGCTCCATCCCGCAATCCCTCCCCTTCTTGGCCTCTTTCAAGTCCCGGCTCAAGACTCTCCTCTTCAAGGTTCCCATTGAAAGAGGGATATTCCCCAATACCCTTCTTTCCCTCCACCCTCCCCAACCCCAGCTCAGGTCTGAAACAATGACTGTCCAGCATCTTCGGACATCCTCCTGACATGAAAGCTGCTATACAAGTGTAATTTTGTTGTTACACTGTAACTGGGATATTTTAATTTCTGGGATAATTTGGTAACTAAAATCCAGCTAAAACTTGTTTAACTCTCCACACCAGGTAATCGTAAATCTGCACTGAGTGAGGTGAACCTTGTACTGTTCAGAGGATCTGTGTGGCAGTCAGCATTGGAAAGGACTTCGTTATGGAGTGCATGTCTCTCATCTGTCACCCACTTTGGCTTCTTGTTTCGGTTATTTTGTTTATTGTTGTCAAACTTCAGAGAAAAGTCCATTGGAAACCCCAAGACTGTCCAGTGAATCTCACTGGGAAAACTGCGATTGTTACTGGGGCAAACACAGGTAGGACCTGACAATCACACACTGTCCTCACACCATTCTTCCTTGTCCATGTGAGACTCACCAGATGTGTTCACTGACTGTTTATTACACTAACTGTGTGTGTTACACTGACTGTGTGTGTGTATGTTACACTGTGATGTTATACTGTGTGTTACACTGTGTTACACAGACGGTGCATTACACTTTGTGTTACACTGACTGTATGTGTTACATTTTGTGTGTTACATTGTGTGTGTGGTACATTGTGTCTACACATACAAAGTGTAATACACACATAACACACACAATCACTGCAACACACAATCATTGTAACACAAACAATATAACATGCAACAACAACAAAATTACATTTAAAGAGCGCCTTTCATGTCGGGAGGACGTCCCAAGGTGCTGAATAGTCAGGTCGGGACCCGAGCAAGGGAGAGGGGTGGGGTAGGGGGGTGTGGTGGGAGAGAGATAGGTGTGGAGGGAGAGAGTTGGGAGGGCAGAAGGCACAGTCGAAAAAGAGAGTCTTGAGACCAGCCTTGAAGGAGGCGAAGGTGGAAACAAGGTGGAGGGATTGTGGAATCGAGTTCCAGAGTGTGGGGGCAGAGAGGATGAAAGCACGGCCACTGATGGTAGGGTGGGTCGAGTGGGAGACACGGAGCAGACCAGAGCCCGTTGAACGGAGGGAATGGGCAGGTTGTAGGGAGTCAGCAGATCAGAGAGGTAGGATTCAATCCTCTGGAGGATGGGGAGCCAATGGAACTGGGCAAGCGTGGGAATGATGTGGTTGTGGAGCTTGATGAGGGAGGGGACAAGAGCTGCATGATCATTTCGGGATGATCTGCAGCTTGTGAAGGGAAGAGTCGGCCAGGCTGATGAGGAGGGAGTTTCCATAGTCGAGGCTTGATGTGATGGCTGCGTGGGTGAGGGTTTTGGCAGCCTGAGGGGTGAGGCAGAAGTGGAGTCTGGCAATGTTGCAGAGGTGGTGGAAGCCAGTGCTGGTTATGGCGTCGATGTGGGGGAGAAAGGACACTGCACACGATGTATCACATACAACAGTTTGATGGATTGCTTTGCAGGGAGGTAATAATCCCTTTAAAAGTAAGAATAATTAGTTACCCAATCCACAACTTTTTGTGGGATACTGGTATGCATAATGTAGACGTCAGGTTCAATCCACAGCTTTCCTTTCTCTCCATGTCTTCTTCCCACCTCTGCCACATTGCCCACTTCCATCCATACCTCACACCCACAGCAGATGAAATCCTTGTTCACACGTTTGTCACTTCCCGGCTGGACTTTTCAAATGCCCTCCTAACTGGCCTCCCGAGCTTCAACATACAATTAATTCAGAACTCCAATGCCTGGATACTAACCCGTACAATACCTTGAACCTTCATCATACTAGTCCTTACCAGGCTCTCCTGGCTCCGAATTTCCGAATTGATCGACTTAAAAATCCTCTCATTTTCAAATCCCTTTGTGCCCTTTCGATTTGCTCACCCCCCCAACCCCCACCTACACTCCGCAACACGCTGCCTCTGCTCAGCCGACTCCGGACTCATGTTCATCCCTCGTCCTTGCCCCCTTCCACCCCACTTCCAAAATCCTGCATTAAGACCTAACTCTTTGATCATGCTTACAGTCACCTTCCCCTCCCTTTCCGCCTGACTCGGGGTCAGACTCCGGCAATGTTAAACATTCTGAGAGACTAGCCAGCATGAAGGCTGTATGTTACATTCTTTGTGTGCTACACTGTGTATATGTTACTGTGTGTATGTTAGATTCTTTGTCTGTTTCACTGCGTGTAACTCCTTTTCACCCTTTACACGCTCCCTCTGGGCGACGTCATCCGCAAACATGGGGTAAATTTCCACATGTATGCGGACGACACCCAGTTGTACCTTTCTGCCTCATCCCTCAACCCCCAGATGATCGATGTTCTGACAGCATGTCTGTCCGACATCGAGTCGTGGACGAGGGACAACTTTTTGCAATTGAACGTGAGTAAGACCGAGGCCCTCCTGATTGACTCAAGCCAGCGCCTCCGCACATCGGGCACTGCCAGCCTCAACATCCAAGGCTGCACTCTCCACCTCACAAAGCCAATCAGGAACCTCGGCATCATGTTCGATCAAAAACTTTCCTTCCTCCCCCACATCCGCGCCTTGACCGGCACCGCTTATTTCCACCTGCGCAACATTGCCAGGCTCCGCAACTATCTTACCCACCACGCTGCCGAAACACTCGTGCATGCATACATCACCTCACGGCTGGACTACGGAAATTCTCTCCTCGTCGGCCTCCCCAGGTCCTCCATTCACAGGCTGCAGGCCATCCAAAACGCTGCAGCCCGTGTACTATCCCGCACCCGCCTCCGTGACCACTTAACTCCCACCCTCGCCCGTCTCCACTGGCTCCCCATCCTCCAGAGGATCGAGTTCAAAATCCTCGTCACTCCTACAAGGCCTTGCCCCACCCTATCTAACCGATCTACTCTCCCCCTACACGCCCACCCGGACCCTCCATTCAACAGGACTTGGCCTGCTCCAAGCCCCCCGCCTGAACCGCCCCACCATCGGAGGCCGGGCCTTCAGTTTCTCCGCTCCCACACTTTGGAATGCAATCCCTCAATCCCTCCGCTTCGCCTCTTCCCTTTCCTCTTTCAAGGCCGGTTTGAAGACTTTCCTCTTCGATCGTGCCTTCTGTTCCACCCCGAACTCTTTTACCCCCCCTTCGTGTTTCACCCCTTCCCAAACACTCCCCTCCCAGCTCGGGTAACACGCCTCCTGTGCAGCGCCTTGGGACGTCCTCCCGACGTGAAAGGCGCTCTATAAATGTGATTTGTTGTTGTTGTTGTTGTGTATCAAACTGTGTGTCTTCACCTGTGATTATGTCACAGTGTATTTGTTGCATTTTCTGTATGTTACACTATGTGTAGTACAGTGACTGTTTATTACTGACTGTATGTTACTCTATGCATCTGTGTAGTACACTGGTGTGTGTTACACTGGGTGTGTCAGTGACAAAGGAGAAAACAGGGTAGAGGGCAGGAGATGATGGGTTCAAAGTGTGTTAATGTTGTGAAACAAAAGGGTAGGATTGCAACAAAACTGGAGAGCAGAGGTGCTTAATAACATTAGAGAAAGAGGGGGTGAAAATGCAAAAGAACAGATGGTCACAAGGGGAAGGTGAACTGTTATAGCCTGAAATTATTGAATCAACTTGATGTATAGTTTGGGGGCTCCTCTGTTTTCAACGGGCAAACGTTGAGATGATGGATGTGCGTGGGACAGGATAAACACAGGGGATTTAGAGGCTGTAGCCCAGGATCCCACATGTGGAGGGTCAGAGACATGAAGTAGACCCCTGCCAGCACACTGACACTTTTCTTCTTCCTGTCTCTGGCCCCATGCGTAGGCATCGGCAAACACATCGCCATGGATCTGGCCCGGAGAAATGCTCGTGTCATTCTTGCCTGCCGCAACCTACAGCAAGGGCAGATTGCGGAGCAGGAGATACGTCACGAGACAGGCAACCACAACGTCCACCTGCGTATCCTGGACACCAGCTCCCTGCAGTCTGTCCGCAGGTTCTCAGAGCAGATCAACAAGGAGGAGAAACAACTGGATATTCTCATAAACAACGCAGCCGCATCAGGTACTGAGAAACCTCTGTAATTCTTTTGAAGCTGCTTTCTGTGCACTGACATCCCTGTGTCCCTGTGTGCCATGCGTCCCAGTGTGCTGTGTACGGCTGTGTGCTGTGTGCCATGTCCCTGTGTGACACTGTATGTTCCCGTGCGCTATGCTTTGCTGTGTGTCGGTGTTGCTGTTCCTCCCTGTGTGTAGTTGTGTGTCTCTGCTGCTGTGTTCACATGTGTAGCTATAACTAACAGTTGGCTTCTCACTCTCAGGGCTGAAGCGAACCATAACCTCAGATGGTTTAGAACTCACTTATGTCACCAACTACCTGGGTCCGTTTCTCCTCACAAACCTGTTGCTGGGTAAGTGCTGCCTCTCTCTGTCTGCACTACGCACATGTTCCCTAGGCTGGGCTGATGGCTGGGGGGATGATGGCTGCGTGGCTGAGGTGATGGGTGGTGGGGGATCAGGGCTGAATCGTTGGGGGGAATGATGGCTGGGGGGCTGGAGGACTGATGGGGGATGTTGGCTGGGGGCTGAACTGATGGCTGGGCTGGGTTGAAGTAGGGGCTGGGGGAGTGGGGGGTGGGCTGCTGACCTGTGGGTTTGGCTTGGAGCTTTGCTGGGGCTGGGTGTTGGTCTAAACTGAGGCCCGGGCCGTGGGCTGAACTGAGCTGGATTGGAGGCCCAAGATTGGCTTGGGGCTGGGCCCATGGTTGGGCTGGGCCCATGGTTTGGCTGGGATTGGGGGCTTGTCTAGTCTTATGGCTGTGCTGGGGCCAGGGCGTCAGGCTGAGGGCTGGATAGGGCTGATGGCTGGGCTGGGGTCTAGGCTGGCCTCTGGGTTGGGGGCTGGGGACTGGTCTGGGTGCTTTGTTGGGTGCTGGGCTGGGGAATGACTAGGCTGGAGGTTGGGCTGAGCTGGGAGTTAGCTGGTCGGGTTTGGGTTGGGTGATTGTGCTGTTCTAGGCTGAGCTGGGCACGACTCTCACACTCTGTGTCACAGAGAAGATGAAACTATCGTCTGCCACTCGCATTGTGAATATTTCCTCCTTCATGCACATTCGAGGGAAGGTTGACTTCACACAGATGAGAGGGGAGAATTTTGAACCGGCCTACAACAACACCAAGCTCATGAACATTCTCCACACAATGGAACTGGCTAAACGTCTGCGGCAGTCAGGTCAGGACCACCTCCACACACCTGCCCACCTCCACACACCTGCCCACCTCCACACACCTGCCCACCTCCACACACCTGCCCACCTCCACACACCTGCCCACCTCCACACACCTGCCCACCTCCACACACCTGCCCACCTCCACACACCTGCCCACCTCCACACACCTGCCCACCTCCACACACCTGCCCACCTCCACACACCTGCCCACCTCCACACACCTGCCCACCTCCACACACCTGCCCACCTCCACACACCTGCCCACCTCCACACACCTGCCCACCTCCACACACCTGCCCACCTCCACTCACCTGCCCACCTCCACACACCTGCCCACACATGCCCACCTCCACACCTGTCCACCCCCACAATTGCCCACTTCCACACCTGCCCAACGGCCCACCTCCTCACCTCTACACTCCCAGACTTACCCACCTCCATGCCTGCCCACCTTCACACCTGGTATCAAAACATTTGTCCATTGACACACCTATACATTAGCACACTTGCCTACAACAACTTCAATTTATATAGCACCCTCCACTCCAAGAGGTGTCTCAGAGCAATTCACAATAATGGATTGCGGGGTCGAGCCAGTAGCAGGGGGAAAAAGGTGATCAAATGCGTGGTTGAAAAAGTGGTGTTGGTGAGGGACCGGATGTGGGGGAGGAAGGACAGTTGGGGGTCGAACATGATGCCAAGGTTGTGAATGGGTGCGGAGAGGTTAGGGGGCTGCTCGGGTAGGTGGAGGAGGTGAGAGCCGTGTGATTGAAGACAATGACGAGAGCCAAAGAGTATGGCTTCCGTCTTGTCAACATTCAGCTGCAGGAATTTCATGCTCATCCAGCTATTGACATACCTGCCCATCTGCATACTCATCTATCTACACACCTGTACCCACATGGGTGTACATCATGCTATACACCAGGGATCTGTGCACAACAGGTGGACCCCATACCTGTACACCACACAACTGTACACACCACTCACCTGTACTCCAGGTGTGTTGTGGTAAGATGCCGTTAGCCTGGTCAGTGTATTGTTCACACCTGTACTGTAGGCTGATGGCTCTCCCTGTATTGTGATGGTAGAGGTGACAGTGAATGCTGTGAACCCCGGCATTGTACTGACAGAAGTGATGAGGAACTACAATATCTTGATGCGTGGATGTTTCAATCTCATCGGCTTCTTCTTCTTCAAGGTGAGCTCGGTAATTGCCTCTGGCACCTGTGTGTGTGTTTCAGGCAGTGTGTGCGTGTTTCAGGCAGTGTGTGTGTGCGCGTGTATTCTTGTGTGTGTTTCAGGCAGTGTGTGTGTATGTGGGTGAGGCCACACAGGGGTGTATGTGTGAGGTGGTATATGTGTTTACCTGTGAGAGGCAGTTTGTGTATGCGGCTGTGTGCGTGTGTGTATGTGTGTTGCAGTGTGTGTGTGAGAGAGGCAGTGTGTGTGTGTGTGTGAGAGAGGCAGTGTGTGTGTGTGTGTGAGAGAGGCAGTGTGTGTGTGTGTGTGAGAGAGGCAGTGTGTGTGTGTGTGAGAGAGAGGCAGTGTGTGTGTGTGTGAGAGAGAGGCAGTGTGTGTGTGTGTGAGAGAGAGGCTGTGTGTGTGTGAGCAAGGCTGTGTGTGTGTGAGCAAGGCTGTGTGTGTGTGAGCAAGGCTGTGTGTGTGTGAGCAAGGCTGTGTGTGTGTGAGCAAGGCTGTGTGTGTGTGAGCAAGGCTGTGTGTGTGTGAGCAAGGCTGTGTGTGTGTGAGCAAGGCTGTGTGTGTGTGAGCAAGGCTGTGTGTGTGTGAGCAAGGCTGTGTGTGTGTGAGCAAGGCTGTGTGTGTGTGAGCAAGGCTGTGTGTGTGTGAGCAAGGCTGTGTGTGTGTGAGCAAGGCTGTGTGTGTGTGAGCAAGGCTGTGTGTGTGTGAGCAAGGCTGTGTGTGTGTGAGCAAGGCTGTGTGTGTGAGCAAGGCTGTGTGTGTGAGCAAGGCTGTGTGTGTGAGCAAGGCTGTGTGTGTGAGCAAGGCTGTGTGTGTGAGCAAGGCTGTGTGTGTGAGCAAGGCTGTGTGTGTGAGCAAGGCTGTGTGTGTGAGCAAGGCTGTGTGTGTGAGCAAGGCTGTGTGTGTGAGCAAGGCTGTGTGTGTGTGAGCGAGTCTGTGTGTGAGCGAGTCTGTGTGTGAGCGAGTCTGTGTGTGAGCGAGTCTGTGTGTGTGTGTGTGTGTGTGTGTGTGAGAGGCTGTGTGTGTGTAAGAGAGAATCAGTCAGAATGAAATCCAGGCAAGTCAGGGCGAAACCTTGGGCAAGTTTCCTTACTCCACACACCTAATAATAATAATAATAATCCTTGCATTTGATATAGCGCTTTTCACATCTTATCAACGTCCCAAAGTGCTTCACAGAATATACTGTAAAGAGAATTGACTGTATATTTGTGGGGGAATCGCAGCAGCCAATTGCGCACAGCAGTGTCCCACCAACAGTCATGGAGTGAATGACCAATTTTATTATTGTGTTTTTTTTGGACGGATTATTATTAGGCATGTGGAGTAAGGAAACTTGCCCAAGGTTTCGCTCTGACCTGCCTGGATTCGAACACAGATTTCCCCAGCTTGGTCTCCCCAGCATGCAAGACAATTGCTCTAACCACTAAGCCACAGGAGCTCCATCCTAATAATGGAGCTAATAATAATCCATCCAAAAAAAACATAATAAAATTGATCATTTCAATCCGCTACTGTTTGTGGTGCTCTGCTGTGCGCAATCAGCTGCCACATTTTGCCCACACACGTGCATCAATTCACTTTACAGTATATTCTGTGAAGCACTTTGAGACATCTTGAAGATGTGAAAAGTGCTATATCAAATGCAAGTATTATTTATTTATTATTTATTAATTTAATGTCAGTCAGTGTGTGTGTCATTGTGTGTGTGTGTGTGTGTCAGTCAGAATGTGACTTGTAGACAGGTCAGGTTTGTGGTAGTGTATATAAACCTGCTTCTGTAGGAGCCTGTGGCTGACCAGCAGAGAGGGCATGGACAGAAGTGAGATGAGTAGAGAGAGAATCAAAGAGACCTAGGGAAGCCAAACGTTTTATAGATTCATAGAATTTTACGGCACAAAAGGAGGCCATTCGGCCCATCTAGTCTGTGCCAGCTCTTTGAAAAGAGCGATTCAATCCCACTGCCCTGCCCACTCCCCATAGCCTAACAGACCCGTTCTCCCTAAATAAAGATCTAATTTCCTTTTAAAAGTTGTTATCGAATCAGCCTCCACCACCTTTTCAGTTAATGCATTCCAGATTCAAACAACTCGCTGAGTGAAAAAATTTCTCCTCAGCTCCCCTCTACTTCGCCTTGAAACTATTTTAAATCTGTGACCACGAGTCACAGATTCGCCCACGAGTGGAAATAGTTTTTCTCTATTTGCCCTGTCGAAACCCCTCATGATCTTATAAACCTCCATCAGGTCTCCCCTCAATCTTCTCTGCTCCAGAGAGAATAACCCTAGTCTATCTAGCCTCTCCTCATAGCTGAAGTCCCTCAATCCTGGCACCATCCTAGCAAATCTTCTTTGTACCCTTTCCAATGTCTTCACATCCTTTCTGTAGTGTGGTGACCAGAATTGAACACAGTATTCCAGCTGAGGCCTCACCAAGGTCCTATAGAGGACTTTGGTGCAGGACAACAACAAATAATTGCACTTGTAGAGTGCTTGTCACGTCAGGAGGACGTCTCAAGGAGCTGAACAGTCGGGGGTTAGGACCTGAGCATGGGGGAGGGGTAGGGGCAGGGTTGAGATGAGGGAGGGCAGAGGGGTAGGGAGGCAGCTGAAGGCACTGTCAAAACGGAGGATCTTGAGTCGGGCCTTAAAGGAGGCAAAGGAGACAGCAAGGCAAAGGGATTGTGGGATGGAGATCCAAAGGGTGGGGGCAGTGAAGCTGAAAGCCCGGCCACCGAGCCTAGAGCAGATCAGGTGGGAGACAAGGAGCAAACTAGAGCCTGCTGAACGAAGGGAGCGGACAGGTTGATCGGAGGCCAGTAGATCAAATGTAGGAGGGGGCAAGGCCAAGAAGGGCCTTGAAAGTAAGGACAACGATTTTGAATTCTATCCTCTAAGGGATGGGGAGCCAGTGAAGCCTAACGAGGGTGGGGGTGATGGGGTCATGGAGCATGGTGTGGGGGAGAACTCAAGCTTTGGATTATCGTAGGTGTTGAAGAGGTGAGAGGAGAGGCCACAGAGGAGGATTGAGTGATCCATGGTGACAAAGGCGGCAGAGATGTTGAGGTGGACAAAGAAGCAGCCCTGGTCACAGATGGATATGATGTCATTTGTGCCCTTGATCAGAGCATTTTCTGTGCTATGAGCAGCATGGAAATCCGATTGGAGGGGCTTGTGAAGGGAGTGGTAGGAGAGGAGTGAGCAAAGCTGTGAATCAATGACTCTTTCACGGAGTTTAGAGAGAAAAGGGAGTTTGGATATGATCCGGTAGCTAGAAAGGAGGGATGAGTCCAGGGAAGGTTTCTTCAGGCTAAGGGTAATTATAGCTGTTTTGAGGGATTGAGATAATAGGGAGAGATTGTCAGATGATAGGGAGATATTGATGGTGTTGGAGTGTAGAGAATGGTAGAGGTAGATTTGGGAGGTAAAGAGAGGGGTAGAGGTAGGATCAAGGGAGCAGATGGTGTGTTTCATGATCAAGGTGATGGTGATGAGAGAGGATGGGGAGACAGGTTAAAAAAATGTGGAAGGTGGGATGGTTGGAAGGAGGACGGCAGTGACGGATGGTTTGGAAGGAGACTGAATGATGTTCCTCTCAATACAAATTCCTGTGTGTTGTGCAGTCCGCACAGCAAGGAGCTGTCAGCACCATCTACTGTGCTGTGTCCAGGGAGCTGGAGGACGTCAGCGGCAAATACATTGACAGTGACTGCTCCCTGCAGCTGCCCTCCCCCACCGCCCAGGACCCCGGCCTCACCAGCAAACTCTGGGACATCAGTGAGCAACTGACAGCCAACAGCAACCCGGCCAAATGAGGGGCTACTCACACTCAGTCACAGCCCGAGACAGACACACACACAGCCTCGAGCCAGTCACACACACACAGCGATGAGACAGTCACACTCTCACATACAGCCCTCACACATTCATACACCATTCCAACACAGTCACACACATACACAGTCTTGAGACAACAACAAAATTACATTGGTAGATTGCCTTTCATGCCAGGAGACAGTCACACACATACACATTCTCAAGACAGTCACACACACAGCCCTGAGACACCCACATACACAGCCCTGACATAGTCACACACACACAGCCTTGACAGTCACACACACACAGCCCGAGAGAGAGACACACATACACACACAGCAACGAGACACACAAACACAGCTTGAGACAGCCACATACACAACAACTTCAATTCATATAGCGCCCTCCATGCCGGACATTATCTCAGAGCGCTTCACAATAACGGATCCCAGGCCCGAGCCAGGGGCAAAGGGAAAAAGGTGACCGAAAGCGCGGTCAAAAAGAAAGGTCTTCAGCTGAGTCCTGAAACTAGGAAGAGAGGGGGCGAGGCAAAGGGACTGAGGTAGGGAGTTCCAGAGCCTCGGGGCATAGTGGCTGAAAGCACGGCTGCTGATAGTGGAGCGGAGGATTCAGGGGACAAGGAGAAGACCTGAACCGGAGAAGCGAAGGCAACAGGTGTTGGATTGGGGAGAGAGGAGGTCAGAGAGGTAGAGGGGTGCAAAGGAATGCAGAGACTTGAAAACAAGAGTGAGGATCTTGAAATCGATCCTCTCCGGGACAGGGAGCCAGCGACACATACACACTGACTAACACACACAGACAGACAGCTTGTTGGATACCCCTTTAAGAAATTAATAGCAATTCACAAAGAGTCAATGGGATAGAAGTAGGTGTGTAAAATGATGAGGAGAACGGTACCAAGAAAGGCTGGAAAGTTGGAGAACTGTTTCTGAGCCAAGAAAAAACAACCTAAACTTCTGCACTTAAGTTGTGAGAATTTTTACATTTGTGGAGCAGAAGTTTTGCACAGTTCTGAGTAACACTGGACTCTCACTTGGCTCCACTGGATCCCTATCAATGGATCAACTTTAAGATCGCCATACTCATCTAGAAATCCCATCACACTCTGGTATCTCCCTTTCTCTCCAAACTGCTTTCTCCCTACTTCATTACCCGCTGCCTCCACTCGCTGGATCCTCCTTGTCCCATATCCCCGTCTCTCCAACCTCGGCAGACGCACTTTCAGGCACTAAATGCTCAAACTGGAACTCTCTCCCACAATCCCTCCGCCTTGCCCCATCCCCCCTCTCTCTCAGATCGCGCCTGAAGAGCTTCCTCTTTGTCGACACCAGCAATCACCTCCTCCCAGCTCGGCGTGAAGTTCTACCACTGTTAAAGCATTCTGAGACACTGCCCCACATGAAGGGTGCTTGGTAAAATGCAAATTGTTGTTGTTGTGCAGCCAGGTCGCTGATCTATGAGGCTGGGAAACAGCATTTAATATAGAAATAGAGATGTACAAATATCATTGTTCCACAGGATCCCTATCACTGGGAGAGAATTACACATTCCTTCCAGGTGCACTCTGAAACCAACAATCCTTTTTGTCTCTCTATTACTGTTTGGGGTTCGTACCCAGTCATAGCGATCTCCTAAATTACATCAAAATACTTTGAGATTAGTAAAATGCTCTTCATTTATTCAATCCCACAGGCTTCAATGTGTGTATGTATATATACATATACACATATCTATATCTATATATATCTATATATCTACATATATATATACACACACACACACACACACATAACAGCACCCGTTCACTCTACCAGGTCTGGCCTCCTCCTTGTCCCCTGAATCCTCCGCTCCACCATCGGCAGAAGTGCCTTCAGCCACAATGCCCCAAGGAACTCCCTTCCTCACTCCCTTTGCCTCACCCCCTCTCTTCCTACTTTCAGGTCTTGGCTAAAGACCTTTCTTTTCCACCATGCATTTGGTTACCTTTTTCCTTCTCACCCTGGCTCGGCCCCAGGATCCATTATTGGGAAGCGCTCTGAGATGTCGTCCGGTGTGGAGGGCACTATATAAATCAAAGCTGTTGTTGTTGACTTGAAAGGCGTTATATCAATTCAATTTTGTTGTTATATGTTATGCACATAATCCTTATGTCAATATAACTTTAACAAAGTACAGTATAGTATCCCATACTCCAAGATATTTAACCACTGAGCCTCAACACTATGACCACCTGGGGTAAACATAATAACCTTCTCTCAAATTCATATCTCCTCAAAGTTTCTGAGTTTCAGAGAATTAGAATCATAGAATTTTACGGCTCAAAAGGAGGTCATTCGGCCCATCGAGTCTGTGCCAGCTCTTTAAAAAGAGCAATTTCATCCCATTCCCAGCTCTTTCCCCATAACCTCGCAAACCCGTCCTCCCCAAATAAATGTCCACCTCTCTTTTAAAAGTTGTTATCAAATGAGTGTTGGAAACTGACGGGTAAACTTTATTGTAATTAGTAGAATATAGTTAGAACATATTGGCGCCATGAACTGGAGAGTACCAGATTGACCCTTGATCTGGTAGGTATGAGGTAAGGGCCATCTGGACAAGAGGAAAGGCCTTGAGAAAAGGGCTGAGATAATAGAATGTGTGTCTATAGTATTCTAGGTTTACTAAGACAAGAAAGGTACTACGATTGCATTCCCGGCAGCTCCCATTAATATCGTTAGACAGGACAAAGAAGAAGTTAGAATACAAGAGCAAGGTCAGGACTGGTCAAAGGGCAAGAGGGCATCTCTGTATATCTAGGAGAGAAGTCTAAAGGAAAAGTTAGACCTGCAGGACCAGACCAGTTGGGGTGTGAGTATAGCAGCAGACATTAAAACACCACCTTGAGACCAACCGAAGATCGATTCAGCTGATTCCTGTTTTAACCTGTTTTATACTTCTGCAATTATAACCAGTCTGTATTTCACACTGTTTGGGTTTATATATTAAAAAACATACCTTTATTAAGGATTATTGGATCATCATTTGGATTCTCGGGATCGGTAAATCCCAACATTGGCCTCCAACACCTTTTCAGACAATGCATTTCAGATTAAAACTACTGACTGAGTGAAAATGTTTCTCCTCACCTCCCCTCTGCTTCTTTTTGAAACTATTTTAAATCTGTGACCACGAGTCACTCATACGCCCACCAGTGGAAACAGTTTTTCCATGTTTACCCTGTTGAATCCCCTCATGATCTTAAAAACCTCTATTGGGTCTCCTCGCAACCTTTTTTTATTCCAATGAGAATAAACCTAGCCTCTCTAGCCTTTCCTCATAGCTGAAGTCCCTCATTCCTGGTACCATCCTAGTAAATCTGCACCCTTTCCAATGTCTTAACATCCTTCCTAAAGTGCGGTGACCAGAATTGTACTCTGGCTGAGGCCTAACCAAAGTTTTATAGAGTTTAGTCAGAACTTCCTGACTTTTGTACGCTATTTATAAAGCCTAGTAACCCGTATGCTTTTTTGATAGCTTTGTCTACCCGTCCTGCCACCTTCAAAGAATCACTCACACAAACCCCCAGATCTCTCTGTTCCTTCACACCCCTTAAAATTGTACTACCTAGCCTATATTGCCTCCTTCATTTCTCCTCCCAAAATGCATCACCTCACATTTCTCTACATTATACTTCATCTGGCATGTGTCTGTCCATTTTACCATTTAGTCTATATCTTCTTGCAGATGACTATTTATCCTCCTCATTATTTACTATTTTTCCTAACTTTGTATCATCTGCTAACTTCGAAATGGTACTCCCTATATCCAAGTCCAGATCATTATTATGAATTAAACAAGAGTAGTTCTCTCCAGTCAGAAAAGCAGCCACTCACCACAACTCTCTGCTTTCTGTCTCCCAGCCAGTTCCGGATCCATGCCGTCCCTTTAACGCCTTGGGCCTCTATTTTCTTTATAAGTCTTTTATGTGGCACTTTGTCAAATACCTTTTGAAAGTCCATTTAAACTACATCAACTGCACTACCCTCATCCATCGATTCGATTACCTCATCAAAAAATTCTATCAGATTCGTCAGGCAAGATTTGCCTGAAGCAAATCAGTGCTGGCTATCCTTTACTAACCTATATCTTTCTAAGTGAAGATCTATCTTGTCTCTGATTATAGTCTCTAGAAGTTTCCCCACTACTGATGTTGGACTGACTGGCCTGTAGTTCACAGGTTTGTACAGGGGAGTAACATTAGCAACCTTCCAGTCCTCTGGCACTAACCCTGTGTCCAAGGAAGATTGAAAGATTGTGGACAGAGCCTCTGCTATTTGCTCCCATACTTCCCTTTGTAACCTAGGATGCATCCCATCCGGACCGGGCAATTTATGTACCTTGAGCTCCGTCAACCTTTTTAGTAGTTCCTCTCTAATTATACTTATCCTATTCATTTCCTCTACCCTCTCCTTCGGTACTGGGGCATTGGCTGCATCTTCGTTTGTGAAGACAGATGCAAAGTAGTCTTTCAGTACATCAGCCATGCCCTCTGCCTCTACAATAAGATTTCCTCCTTGTTGCCCAATTGGCCCCACCCTACCTTTCACTAACCTTTTATTCTTGATATGTATATAAAATACCTTTGGGTTCCCTTTAATGTTATCTGCTAATTGTTTCTCGTACAGTCTTTTTGCCCCTCTAATTTCCCTTTTTAGTTTCCTCATGGACTTCCTATAGTCTGTTTGGTTGTCTTCTGTACTTTGGGCATGACATTTGTCATAAGCCTCATTTTATTGTTTTTTTTTAGCCCCAATTTCCCTTGTCATCCAGGGAGGTCTGGTTGCCCTACCTTTTACCTTTGTGGCAATGTATCTGTTCTGTGCCCGAACTATCTCCTCCTTGCAGACTTTCCACTGATCCTTAGCTGTTTTACCTATCAATCTTTCTTTCCAGTCCACCTTGGCTAGGTCCCTTTTTAAAATCACTGAAATTAACCTTCTTCCAGTTAAGTATCCTCAGCTTTGATTGTTCCTTGTGCCTTTCCATAAGTACTTTGATATTGTGATCACTGTTGCCCAGGTGCTCTCCTACAGAAACCTGCTCCACTTCATTGCCCAGAACTAGATCCAGCTCTGCTTCCTTCCTTGTTGGGCTGGAAACATACTGATCAAAAAAATTGTCCTGTACACATTTCAGGAATTCTTCTCCCTCCTTGCCCTTTACGCTGCTATTTTGCCAGTCTATGTTGGGAGAATTGAAGTCCCCCATTATCACTACTCTATTGGCTTTGCATCTTTCTGAAATTTGCTTGCAAATCTGCTCGTCTATCTCCTTCCCACTATTTGGTGGTCTATGGTATATCCCTAACAGTGTAACTGCTCCTTTTGTAGTCCTTAACTCTAATCAGATAGATTCTGTTTTCAGGCTTTCTTGCATCTCGTTCCTTTCTAAGGCTGTAACCGTGTCTTTAATTAATATTGCCACTCCCCCTCCTTTTTCCCCTTCTCTATCCCTCCTGAATACATTATAGCCAAGAATGTTCAGTTCCCATTCCTGCCCTTGTTTGAGCCAAGTCTCCGTTTTTGCTACTACCTCATATCCCCTTGCAGCAACTTGAGCCTGCAGCTCACCAATTTTGTTTGACTAACTCCGCACATTGACACACATGAATTCCAAGACAGACTTCGCCTGTTCTGTATTTTTCCCCTGTCTTAACCCTCCTTTTTCCGGACTACTACTTTTCACATTCTCAACCCACTCAAAATTTGTTTAAACCCCACCTCCCTACAGCATTAGATAACCTCTCTGCAAGGACATTGGTCCCAGCCTTGTTTAGGTGTAACCCATCCATCAGGTTCCACCTGCCCCAGAACTGGTCCCAGTGATCCAGGAACCTAAAGCCCTCCTTTCTACACAAACTTCTCCAGCTATGCATTCATGTGCGTTATTCTACCATTTTGGAACCCACTTGCACGAGGCATGAGTAGTCTAGAGATTATCACCTTCGAGGTTCCACTCTTCAGTTTTTTCCCCAAGCTTCTGATACTCTCCCTGTAGCATCTCAGCCCTTTTCCTTCCGACACCATGAATCCCAGCATGCACCACCACTTCTGGATGTTCCCCTTTCCCCTACAGAATCTTATCCACCCATTCGGTGATGTCTTCAACCATGGCACCAGGGAGGCAACATACCATCCGAGACTCACGCTTTCGGTTACAGAAACGTCTGTCTATACCTTTGACTGTTGTATCCCCTATGGCAATTGCATTTCCACTCTTGTGTGTACCTATGTGCCCCGTGCATCCACTTGTAGTTCACAACTCTCCCCTGAGGTATCAACACTCTCATCAGCACTCAGTACAGAGTACTGGTTTGCAAGTGCTACACTTTCAGGGGATTTCTGCATTTCCTGACCCCTCTTCCTACCATGCCAGGTTGTCACCCAGTCACTCCCCTTCTGAACCCTCGGTGGCTGTGGGGTGACCGCCTCCTGAAACGTTTGGTCCATGAAGTCCTCAACCTCTCGTATCCGATGCAGGGACTCTAGTCTCCATTCCAGCACCGAAACCTTGTGCTCTAGCTCAAACATCCGGAGGCACTTCCTGCACACGTGGTTGTGCAGGTTACACAAAGCATCATGGAGTTCCCACATAAGGCACATGGAGCATGCTACAATTCTCAGCTGCCCAGCCATGTTCCTTATTTTATTGAAAATAGAACAACCGTGCACCTACTTCCCTCTTTGCACCTAATTCGCACTCTCACCCAATTCCTTCTCACTCTGGCCTTGCCTCACTTAAGTAATTAATCAGTATGTTGCTTGTTATTGCTTAAGTCTAATTAGCTACAGCTGCTCCCTGTAGAATTTAGCCACAAGATCAATCTACGAATGATATCAACAGTTTACCAATCTACCAATGGTATCAACAGTTTTTAACAGCATAACACTTCAATACTCATGATAGCAATTCCCACAGTAGTTCCCACTCTCACCCAATTCCTTCTCACTCTGGTTTTGCCTCACTCAGGATGTAGCTCACTCAGGGCACTCTGCTCGAGTTAGAATTATAATTATAATGTTAGAATCAACTTTTAGTTAAAACTTCAAACCTCAACAACCCCCATATAACTCTACTCCCTCCTTTTTACACTCCTAATATCCAATGTGACATTTTTCATCAGTCCTTTGAAGCTCCTGTAGCTCAGTGATTAGAGCACTCGCCTTCTAAGCGTGAGATCTGTGTTTGAATCCAGGCAGGTCAGGGCGAAACCTTGGGCAAGTTTCTTTACTCCACACACCTAATAATAATTTGTCCCCCAAAAAACACACTAATAAAATTGGTCAGATTTTAATATAAAAATCAGAAACAAAAAGCACTTAACATTTTACCTCTTAAGAAAGATAAACATTTGGATACCTCAATCTTAACAATTGTAGCAGACCATCTAGCATCCAACACCTGTGATCCCTCTCTCTGAACCTAAATATTCACGCTCCTAACCCTTTACTACCTCACAATCATATCAAGGAATATTATCGTCATTAAACAGCTTTTGTCCTGATTCAGTTTGTTTTATTGTTTTATTCTCAGCTCCTTGGGACATCTTCCTGATATGAAAGCCACAAAACAAATGTCATTTTGTCATTGTTTATTTGAAGCACCTGATTGACTTCACAGCCTTCAATGAGGTTGTTGGGGCGGGGTGGGGGGGTGGGGTATCTCCTCAAACTCTGAGGGCAGTGCCATATCATTAGACTGTATGGGCACACTGTTATAGTGACGTGGGTATGGAATTTAGACTGTGTGACTATGCGGGAGGTGGAGTTTGGGAGCAGTTGTAGTTTGTGTGTAGTGGAGCTAGGGAGACTGATGACAGGGACATGAAAATAAGTGAGGCGGGAGGTGCACGAGGATTATGGCTGTGTTGGGTGTGAGACGTATCCCTGGTGCAAACTGTGTACAGGGACTGGGTGAGATGTCTGGATTGGGATTCCCAGACACAGCCCAATATCTGGAAAACGTGTCAATTACAACATGATAAAGTGCAGATGCAGTGCTTCTCAGCCACCTCTATGGAGCTCCTTTCCATGGCTAATAGATTACTTACCCTCAGTGGCCGCTTAGCTGAAGTTCTGTGGAGTACAGGGAAGTAGCAATCTGTGTTATTGGACTGGAGAGTGAGAAAGCGACCTGTGTGAGTCTGTTCATGTTTTACAATGTCAGTTCCAGCAATTGAACAAGATTGAAATTTAATCTGTTTTCAGGCATAGTCCGAGTTCCCGTGTAAAATATCAAGTAAAATCGAGAGATGTTTAACTGTAGTTTCTTATATCAGAGTTTAAATGGGATTGAGAAACTAAAGCTTTAGATGCACGGAGACTTTATTCTTTCTCACAAAGTTCTGCAATCTCACACAAAGCTGCAAACTGTCCCACCCATTCTTCACAGGGATATCAGCCAATCTCATTCCTAATCAAGCACGAGTTACCAATACATGTCCAGTGATAATAACAACAACAACAAAATTACATTTAAACAGCGCCTTTCACATCGGGAGGACATCCCAACGCACTGAACAGTCAGGTCGGGACCCGAGCAAAGGGGAGGGCCAGGGTAGGGGGGAGGTGCAGGAGAGAGTTAAGAAGGGAGGGAGAGAGTGGGGAAGGCAGCAGAAGGCACGATCGAAGAGGAGGGTTTTGAGACTGGCTTTGAAGGAGGAAGCGAGGGGAAGGGACTGTGGGATGGAGTTCCAGGGTGTGGGGGTGGAGAGGCTGAAAACCCATCCACCAATGGTAGGGCGGGTCGGGCGGTGGTCATGGAGCAGACCAAAGCCTGCTGAATGGAGGGTTCGGGCAAGTCCATAGGGAAATGGTAGGTTGGAGAAATAGGAAAGGCCAAGGCTGTGAATGACCTTGATTACCCAAAGCAGCATGTTAAGAGTCATTGAAATCATGAGTTCCTCCGTAGTTCTTGGTCTCACGAGGGTCACTATTCTTGTCGATGGATACCACAATTTGAATACTCACAGAGCGTGTGCCTCAGAGACAATCAGGTAGACCAGCTAAAGTGAGTTGGAGGTTCCTGGCTTTGATAATAATCCTTGCATTTGATACACCACCTTAACACATCTTTGAGACACGTCAAAGCATTTCACAGCAGTTACTGTAAAGTCAAATGACTGTTTGTGGGATGCTGCTGTGTGCATTTGGCTTCCGCCTTTTTCCCACAAAATGTGCAGTCAATTTACTTTACAGTATATTCTGTGAAGCACTTTGAGATGTCTCAAAGATGTAAGGCACTGTATCTCAATAATGCAAGGATTATTATACTATTACTCTTACATTTCCTACATGTGGTAAGTGTTACCAGTCAGTTTCTTTCAATTCAAATGAGCTGGTGTCATATCACTGAGAAACTCCTTTCACATTTCGTTAACGGTTTTGCCCAAGTTATAAATGTTTATGGAGTTACATGTTAATTTCTGGAACCAACCCTTGTTGGTTTACAGGGAAAGTGAAAGGAGTGGTGAGTTATATGTTTCCTGAACTCTGCTCTCTTGAATTCATTACACTGGATAACTAACTCAGAATTCTCCCATTGCATCACCAGACGGTGGTCACCCAGCGACTGAGCTAGTGATCCAACCAGTGTCCCGGACAGTAACCCAGTGATTGTGCCAGTGATCTCACTATCAATCCAGACCAAAGGCAGAAGATTTGAGGTGAGATTGAAAGTTTCAGACTGGACATGGGGCCAGGATTGTGGAAATAGATCAAATTGTTTGAAGGGCTTTTCTTTGAATCTGTCTCTGAATTCAGCATAACTGTCACACACCTTTGCTTTCACTTGCGGACATTGACTTGTGACTCTGGTTTACTTTCTCTGTCTCAGCCACTGTCTCTGGTTTTCATGTCTGTATTGTCCAGTGTGCAAATTTGGATGATTGCACAGTTCTATCTTCATTGTGTGGTTAGATTAGAATCATAAAATCATAGAATATTACAGCACAAAAGGAAGCCATTTGGCCCATCGTGTCTGAGGAGATAACCAATCAATCCCATTCCCCTGTTCTTTCCCCATACACCTGCAACTTTTTACTGTTTCAACTATCTGTCTAATTCCTTTTTCAAAAGATGCTGTTGAATTTGTTTCCACCATCCTTTCAATCCTGACTGTAACACTAATCCTAACCAATCCTGTAATCCTAACAACACTCTGTGGGAAAAAAAACGGTCTCCTCATCTCCCCTCTGATTCTGTTGGCAATTTAAATTTTTTGTTCTCTGATTATTGACCCATCTTCTCCCTATCTACTCTATCAAAATCTTTCATAATTTGGACCCGTCTTTTAACTCCCCCGTTAACATTCTCTGCTCTAAGGAGAACAATCCCAGCTTTTCTAGTCTCTCCACACAACTGAAGTCCCTCATCCTTGGTATTAATCTGGTAAATCTCCTCTGCACCCTTCCCAATGCCTTGATATCCTGCTTAATGTTGAGATTTCCGATCCCGAGGATTTCAAAATATGACCCTACAATCCAAATAGGTGCAGTCAAAATTTGTTACGTGAAGCAAGATTAACATACAATTAAATGATGTATAATAAAAGACCATACTACCAATTTCTAGTTTACTTCTGGTCTGTCCTCAGCAAATACAGCAAAAATATGGTTTCAACATGTACAGCAAAACTTGGTCTGGTCTCAGCAACCTTTGGGTCTGCAACCTCTGGTCTCAGCAACCTCAAGTCTCAACAATCTCAGGTCTCCGCTATCTCTAATCAGTCAGCCCAGTAACCCTTCTCAGCTCGGCTCGCTCCCCAGTTTCCCTGCTGGCAACCTCCCAAAAATGGTGCCCACTTATACCCTTTTCCCAGCCCAGTGCCCCCGCCTCCATACTTGTTCCGCACGTACTAATTCTAATCAAAAATTGGTCTGGCGTCAAGCTGGCTGATATCGACAGGGTCTCCTCTTCCTGTCCTGTCTGGATTGAGCCTTTACTCCCTTATATATCCTCCCAAGTGGATTAGACCATTAACACATTAATTTGTGCTTTGTTTCTTAATCCTTATCTGTAGCTCGAGACTGTTTTCTTTCATTGCTTCAGTATTCTAGCAACTTCTGATGATACTACACTTCTGGGAGCGCTGGGACAGCCTAGTACCCAAGGTCATCTCAGCGGAGGGAATCTCTTGTTTTGTGCAGATAAGTTATTTCTCTCCCTTCTGCTCAAGGTTGCTGACTATACATTTTTTCTAGATGTCTTACTTTTAATTAGTGTCTATTCTAAACTATCTGTAATTAATTTTTTAAAAACTTCTAATACCTCCATATCCCAACACTAATGTGTGATGCCTAGAATTGGACACAATACTCCAGCTGAGGCCTAACCAGCAACTTGTAAATGTTTAGCAGAAGTAAGATGTGGTCCAATTTCGACTCTGTGGTGACGTAAAGACTGACACAAATCTTTTACAATTCATCAAGTTTTATTAATTCAAATTAATAATGGTTATAGGTAGTTCAAAGAATGCAACAGAATAATGCTTACTTACCTATGTACAGTTCGCAATGATTAAGGTCAGCAAAACCAAATTTTGCGGAAGAAATGGAGGAGTAATATCCAATTTAATGTCCAGTTTAATGTTGTCCAACAAAAGGTATTCAGATACTGCTGCATAGCTGCCCGCTCGATCAGCAAATAGATATCCAGGTACTGCGGTACTGTCACTTAGCTTGAGGGCATCGATAAAGGTGTTGACAGTCATCTAAGTCTTAGTCTTGATTTTCCTTCTTTAGAAGCAGGAATATGGTTCGTGACTCCAAGTTCCAACGCTCTGTGTCTTCTTATTCTCTTCCCGAATCGATGTCTCTTTATCCAGTTGGTGGATGACGTTTCACCTACTCCATCTTTTTTAACAAGATGGTTTCTTTGTCTGTAGTTTTTACTCTGAAAGCCCACCCTCCTCAAGCTACTTTGCGGAGAGAGAGATATGGATAACTTTTGGGCAGCCTTCCACAGCTTGCTTGCCTGTTCAGTGCTTTGGTACATCCTCTTCGACCACGCCTTTGGCTGCCCCACTAACTCCTCCCCCTTTCCCATTCTCCTTCCCCCTATCCCGACCCTCGCCCCCCCACTCGGGTCCTGACCTGACTGTTCAGCACTTTGGGATGTCCTCCTTTTGTGCCGTAAAATTCTATGAATCTATGAAAAAACCACTCCCATATCCAAGGCGGTTTGAAAGATTGTGGCAAGAGCCTCAAATATTTCTACCCTAACTACCCTCAGCAATGTAGGATACATCCCATCTGAACCAGGTGATGTTTCTACTTTGAGTGCTGCCAACCTTTAAGTACAGCACCTCCTCTCTATCTATTTTTATCCCACCCAAATTTTCTACTTAGTAATTAAAGCATTTAAAAATATATATATTTATTATAAACAAAACACAAAATACTACAGATGCTGGGAATCTGAAACAAAAACAGAAGTTGTTGGGGAAACTCAGCAGGTCAGGCAGCATCCATGGAGAGAGGAAAAAGAGTCAACGTTTCAGGTCTACAACCTTTTGCTAGAACTGGATGCTGCCTGACCTACTGAGTTTCCCCAGCAACTTCTGTTTTTGTTTTATATTTAATATAGCGTATCAATGATTGGAGATCCCCAAAAAGAAATATGTCTGTGACACACCCCCTGCAAGACCTTTCCAATGAAGTATAAATCATGTCTCTATATTGATCAGATATTGCATTCATGGTGGACAGACATAGAGACACACAGACATTTCATCTTTATTAGAGAAAATTGGGAGAATTTCCTTTCCTCAGTGAAAACTAAGACAAAAACATCCAAACAGATCTGCCGTCCCCATCATATCCACCAGCCATTTACCATTTCTGTCTGAGGTGGCCTCTTGAGCTTTCTTTTTATTGGAAGTGAGTTTCTAAAAATCATTAGTTTAATATTACTCAGTAGTCTTTTTTCATGTTCTATCTTTGCCTTCATAATTATCCTTTGTGTTATTTTTCTGTGCCATCATCACTGATAATGTATTGATAATTATGGGGACAAAATCAGATTTCTAGGATGATACAAGGCCCTGAATTCACTAGCAAACATTAATTCCTATTTACCTGATGCTGGCTGGACTTATCTGAACTGGTGGTTAATAAGTAATCTTCAGTGTTCAATCATAATAATAATAATAATCCCTGCATTTGATGTAGCACCTTATCATGTATTTGAGCTATCTCAAACCACTTCTCAAGATATACTGTAAAGTGAATTGACCATACTTTGTGGGTGAGAACGTGGCAGCCAATTGTTCACAGCAGTATCCAACAACCAGTTGTGGCTTGAGTGACCCCATTTTTTTTTGCAAGGGATTATTACCCCCAGAAAAGCAATCCACCTATTGACTAACAACTGAATTCCTACTTACTGCCAGGTAAACAAATATGTGGAGTAACAAAACTTCCCCAAAGTTTCACCCTGTTAAAGTACAAAGTACAAATCTTACTGTTGATGTTAGTCAAAAGATTAGTATTTGCACAGTCAACATTGATTCTGAGGAATATGATTGTAATTTATATGCCATTTGCTGATGACAGACCAGCCAGCCAGGCTCAATGGTGGGTCTTAGAAAGGTGTGGACCCATCATTGGGAGCCTTTCAATCAGCTACCCACAAGCTGAAGCCTTACAACAACAACAAAATTAAATTTATAGAGCGCCCTTCATGTCGGGAGGCCGTCCCAAGGCACTGAACAGTCAGGTCGGGACACAAGCAAGGGGAGGGTTGGAGTGTTGGCAGGGCGACAGAGAATAGAAGAGGTGCAAGAGTTAGGAAGGGAAGGTCTTGAGACCGGCCTTGAAGGATGAAAGAGAGGAAGCGAGGCGAAGGGATTGCGTAATGGAGTTCCAGAATGTGGGGGCAGAGAGGCTGAAAGCCCAGCCACCGATGGTAGGGCAGTTTGGGTGGGGGACATGGAGCAGGCCAGAGCCCGCTGAATGGAGGGGACGGGCAGGCTGATAGGGAGACAGCAGGTCGGAGAAATAGTCGAGGGCAAGGCCGTGAATGGCCTTGAAAGTGAGGACGAGGATCTTGAATTCGACCCTTTGGGGGATGGGGAGCCATTGTAGGCGGGCGAGTGTGGGATTAATGTGGTCGCGGAGCCTTAACAGGTAGGGTGGTCCTAGCTGGACAAGCAGTGGGAAAGATTGCCAGACAGTGCTATCTATATGGTTTTAGTTGGCTAGACTCCAGCAATTGCCCCAATGCACACCCTGGGATCTCCAAGCCTTGCTCTTTCTAACCTTTGCCTAATGCTTTCCAGAATGAGTAGGAAAAGGGAAAGAGACAGAGGACAGAGTGAATATCCTGTTTAAATAAACATGTATCAGATACCCAGCTGACCAATGCACAAACACGTCATACATAAATTTCTCCAAACCAAACTCAGAATTCCATGCATCCTACATACACATGGAAATTTCAGAGAAGTTTATTGGAATGGGATGCAACATCTTGGAATACAGAAATGTTTATCTGTCTCTGAAAACACACACCCTTCCCGCTGATCACTGATTGTTTTAAACACTAAATTCTAAGTTAAATATGTTATTGACATAGTGATCAGAATGACTGTGGTTAGTCTCTCTGACGAATGGATTCATGCTGGTTTTCTTCATTTCCAAAGGTTCAGAAACATCATAGACGACAGGGAAGAGTTCACACAATGGCAGATATTTCCACACCAGGTAATTAATCTATTGGAATTGATGAAAAGATGAACTTTCTATTGCAATCCTGTGCCCACTGCACCGAGTAAGATAATAGCTTCATGCCATTTCTCTGAATCAGGGACAACCCCGAATCATCACAACCCCATTGTCTGAAACACCATTACCTTGAGCATCTCTCCCCACGATCACACTTGCTTAAAATCCTACCTCTTTGTGACTTTCATTAACATCCTCCAACTCTCCCTTCAGTCCTTCCTTCCCAGTTAGAATAACATCCGCTTACATTTAAAGGCAGTCACTCTACATGCGGATCACAGAACCTACAGCACAAAAGGGGCCATTTGGCCTACAAGTCTACACTGGCCTCAGAGCAAACTCTTCATTCAATCCCACTGCCCTTCAAATCCCACCAAATCTCAAGCCACTCTGTCTCTCACAGACGGAAGTATTTGTCGACTTCCCCTTGAAACAAGCAATGTTTCTGCCTCTCCCACCTTACTTAGTGGTACATTGCACAAACTATGGTGTCTGTTTGCATCCATGTAGGGGATAGTGTCTGTGTGGAGCGGTATCTATATGTCTGTTTCAGTCATTGTCCCTCAGTTTCTGGCCATGCTTGCTGTGTGTCTGAGTCCCTGTTATATTGTGTGTTCTCTACTCGCGGCTTTGTTTTCTCACGAGTGGTGAGGACCTTGGTCAAGCCAGGCTTCTGTTATGTTCATGTTCAAATGTCAGCCCAAATAATAACCAGTTATATTTTTTGTGCTACTTATTTGCCAGATGCAGATATTGATGGAATGTACTGGTAGGTACAGTTGTTATATTTTGGCTCAATAACTATATGAGTGTGGGTGAATGCTGCTCCAACAATGCCATCGACCAGAATCCTCTACTCTCTCACCATATCTGGCTATAATATATTCAGGAGGGATAGAGAAGGGAGAAAAGGAGGCGGGGTGGCAATATTAGTTAAAGACTCAGTTACAGCCTTAGAAGGGAACGAGGTGGAAGAAGGCCAAAAAACCGAATCTATCTGGTTAGAGTTAAGGAATAAAAAAGGAACAGTTACACTGTTAGGTGAATACTGTAGACCACCAAATAGTGGAAAGGAGATAGAAGAGCAGATCTGCAAGTGAATTTCGGAAAGATGCACAGCCAATAGAGTAGTGATAATGGAAGACTTCAATTATCCAAACATCAACTGGTAGAATAGTAGTGTAAAGGGCAAGGAGAGAGAAGAATTCCTGAAATGTGTGCAGGACAACTTCCTTGATCAGTATGTTTCCAGTCCAACAAGGAAGGAAGCAGTACTGGATCTAGTTTTGGGGAATGAGGTGGGGCAAGTAGAACAGGTTGTTATAGGTGAGCACCTAGGGAATAGTGATCACAATATAATTAAATTCAGAGTAATTATGGAAAGGGATAAGAAACACTCAAAAGTGAAGACACTCAACTGGAAGAAGACTAATTTCAGCGAGTTAAAACGGGACCTAGCCAAGGTGGACTAGAAAACAAAATTGGCAGATAAAACAGCTAATGAGCTGTGGGCAGTCTTCAAGGAAGAGATAGTTTGGGCACAGGTCGAAAACATTCCAACAAAGATAAAATATATGGCATCCAAACCTCCCTGGATGACTAGGGCAATTGGGGTTAAAATAAAGCAAAAAAAGGAGGCTGATGGCAAGTGTCAGGCCCAAGATACAGAGGTCAACCAAGCAGAATCTAGGAAATGCAGGAGAGAACTAAAAAAGGAAGCAAGAGGGGCAAAAAGAATGCATGAGAAACAATTAGCAGGTAACATTAAAGGGAACCCTAATGTATTTTACAAACATATTAAGGGTAAAAGATTGGTCAAGAGTAAGGTGGGGCCAATTAGGGACCAAGGAGGAAATCTTATTGTGGAGGCAGAGGGCAGGCATGGCTGATGTACTGAATGAGTATTTTGCCTCTGTCTTCACAAGAGATGAGGATACAGCCAATGCTTCAGTATTGGAGGAGAGGGTAGAAGAAATGGATAGGATTAGTATAAACAGAGAGGAAGTACTAAAAAGGTTGATGACGCTCAAGGTAGACAACTCACTGGTCTAGATGGGATGCATCCTAGGCTACTAAGGGAAGTACGGGAGCAAATAGCAGAGACTCTGGCCACAATCTTTCAATCTTCCTTGGACACAGGGGTGGTACCAGAGGACTGGAAGGTTGCTAATGTTACACCCCTGTATAAAAAGGGGCAGAAGGACAAACCTGGGAACTACAGGCCAGTCAGTCTAAGGTCAGTAGTCGGCAAACTTCTAGAGACTATAATCAGGGACAAGGTAGATCTTCACTTAGAAAGATATCGGCTAATAAAGGACATTTGTTAAAGGCAAATCTTGCCTTACAAATCTGATAGAATTTTTCAATGAGGTAACGGAATGGGTGGACGAGGATAGCGCAGTGATGTAGTTTACATGGACTTTCAAAAGGCATTTGACAAAGTGCCACATGAGAGGCTTATTAGGAAAGTAGAGGCCCACAGCGTTAAAGGGGCAGTGGCAGCATGGATCCACAACTGGCTGGGAGACAGAAAGCAGAGAGTTGTGGTGAGTGGCTGTTTTTCAGACTAGAGGGAATTGTGCAGTGGCAGCCCCCAGGGATCGGGTTTGGGATCACTGTTCTTATTAATATATATTAATGATCTGGACTTGGGTGTAGCGAGCACAGTTTTCAAGTTTGCAAATGATACTAAGTTAGGGAGAATAGTAAATAGTGAGAAGGATAGTAATCATCTGCAAGAAGATATAGATAAAATGGTAAAGTGGACAGACACATGGCAGATGAAGTTTAATGTAGAGAAGGGTGAGGTGATACATTTTGGGAGAAGAAATGGGGGCGGCAATATAGTACAATTTTTTAATTACATTTTTCAATTTTAATTACATTTTAAGAGATGTGAGGAAACAGAGAGACCTGGGGATTTGTGTTAGTGACACTTTGAAGGTGGCAGGACAGGTAGACAAAGCCATTAAGAAGGCATATGGGATACTAGGCTTTATAAATAGGGGTATAGAGTACCAAAGTCAGGAAGTGCTGACTAATCTCTATAAAACTTTGATTAGGCCTCAGTTGGAGCACTGTGTCCAAATGTGGTCATCACACTATAGAAAGAATGTTAAGGCATTGGAAAGGGTGCAAAGAAGGTTTACTAGAATGGTACCAGGATTGAGGGACTTCAACAACAACAATAACTTTGGTTTATGTTGCGCCCTCCACGCCGGGCAGTGTCTCAGAGCGCTTCACAATAGGGATCCCGGGACCGAGCCAGGGGAAGGGGTAGAAAGGTGACCCAAGGCACGGTCGAAGAGAAAGGTCTTCAAATGGGACCTGAAACTGAGAAAAGAGGGGGCGAGGCGAAGGTAGCGAGAAAGGGAATTCCAGAGTCACAGGGCATAGTGGCTGAAGGTACAGCCACCGAGGGTGGAATGGAGGATTTGGGGGACATGAAGGAGACGAGACTCAGTGGAGCGAAGGCAATGGGAGCTGGTTTGAGGAAGGAGGAGGTCAAGAGAGGGGGGTGCAGAGGAGTGGAGGGATTTGAAGACAAGGGTGAGGATCTTGAAGTCGATCCTCTCTGAGATAGGGAGCCAGTGAAGTCTGGCAAGGACTAGGGTAATGGGGGAGCAAAGTTTGGTGCGGGGTTTATTCTCTTTAGAACAGAAAAGGTTGAGAGGAGACCTAATAGAGGTTTACTAAATCATGAGGGGATTCGACAGAGTGAATAAGGAAAAACTGTTTCCACTGGTGGGCTAATCTGTGACTCATGGTCACAGATCTAAAATAGTTTCAATACGAAGTAGAGGGGAGCTGAGGAGAAATATTTTCACTCAGCGGGTTGTTCGAATCTGGAATGCATTGCCTGAAAAGGCGGTGGAGGCCGATTCGATAACAGCTTTTAAAAGAGAATTAGATATTTATTTGGGGAGAACAGGTCTGTTAGGTTATGGTGAGAGAGCTGGGCAGGTGGAATTGAGTTGCTCTTTTCAAAGAGCCGGCACAGACTAGATGGGCCGAATGGCCTCCTTTTGTGCTGTAAAATTCTATGATTCTATGATATCCTCAGTATCTTCTCTTCAAATGCTCTTATTAAATTCTCTTTCAAAATACTGCAATCAATGCAGACACTGCTGGAAATTCATTCCATGTTCTGAGAATCCTTTTCCCAACTTCACTTCATCTTTTGTCCAACTCTGTTTGATTGTTGTTTCTTGTTCTATTTTCTCTCATCATCCAGTCAATCTAGATTACAGCAGACAGCTCTGGTCACTGTGACTTAATGGGATCCCTATATCCTAAAGACAGTGCAGAGGAGAGCAAAGAGGCTGATCCCAATTATTAGTGGAATGAGCTCTCCCCCCCTCCATTCGGCCCATCATGTGCATGACGGCTGCATGAAACTGTCATGCAGTTTTGAAACTGCTGGTGGTCCAAATGTATCCCAGTTACCCTCTCGCATCCCATAGTCCTACAAATTTGCCCTTTCCAAATATCTCTTGACAGGTGTAATTGAAACGGTTTGCACTACCCTGACTCACATGCCAGTGAAAACTGTTTCTCTCTATTCATTATCGAAACCCCTCATAATTCTGAACACTACTTTCAAATCTCTCCTTAACGCTCTCTGCTCTAAGTAGATTAATTCCAGCTCTCTAGCTAATCCAACTTTCTCTAGCAAGATCAGGCAAAGGTTCAGGCTAATGATGTGTGAATGCTCCTGAGATATAATTCTATTTATAACAGGGACTCATATGATTTGGACAATAAAGCTCAGGACTTCCAATGTTTTCCAAAGAAGTTCCCTGATTGGAAAGGACGAATGAATCAACATGTGACGTTACTCCGAGAGATCGCAGATAACATTGACGAGTGTCATAAAGGTGCCACTATTGCCAGTGTGACAGGGTCTTCTGTAGGTGTTGTTGGAGGGGCTCTAACTATTGCGGGGCTAATCGCCGCCCCTTTCACATTGGGTACATCATTGATACTCACAGGTGTGGGAGTTGGAGTGGGTGTAGCTGGTGGTGTCACTAACATCTCAGCTAGTGCAATAGATTCTGCTACGCAATCAAATAAACAGAAAAGAGTCAATGAAATCATGGAACAGTATAGAAAGGACAGCGAGGAAATGGCAGATTGCTACAACAAATTCCGCAATGCAGTTGATTTCTATGAGAATTGTAGCAACAAATTAGGAAAATATGCTTTCATCAGTGCAGCTGAAGTGTTGGCAAAAAGCACAAGTGTTTTCGCTTATGTTAGAGCAGCTTCAGCAGTGACCAAACAATCTTTAAAATCATTCAGGGCAGTTTCTGGCGTCCTGTCGGGCCTCTTTGTTGCGTGGGATATCTACTCTATCACAGTGGATTCCATTGATCTTAGCAAAGGAGCTAAGACTGAAATTGCTAAACAGATACGAGATGTGGCTCAAAAGATAGAGGATGAGGTAAAGATGTATGAAGAGATTTATGAAGCATTAAATGAAACTCTAGAGCAATACTAGACCAAGGTACAGCACTCACAGCTCACTTTGACTTCAGTGCCTGTCACAAATCCTATTTGGGCAGATTGTTCTCTTGTTGTTTATAAACCTCCCCATTTGTCAACAAAATATTAAATTGATTTCTCTGATCTATTTCATGTATTTATTTATCTCTGTCAGTCATCACTTCCTGGATGAGAGGTAACTTTCTACATTTGACCAACAACAACAACAACTTGCACTTATACAGAGCCTTTTGTGAAGGATAGCATCCCAGAACGCTTAACAGTGGTGGAAGCCTGACCCTGAGCTGGGGGTGGGAGGGGAGATGACTGAAATTACGGTTGAAGTGGAAGGTTTTCAAGTGGGATTAAAAGGGGGAGAAAGGGGGCAAAACAGTGGGATTGAGGGAGAGTGTTCCATAATTTGGGATGTAATGGCTGGAAGCGTGACCTCTAATGGTGGGACACAGGGTGAGAGGGACAAGCAGGAGTCCATTGCCAGTTGGGCGCCAGGTGATGAACTGGGGAGTGAGGAGGTCGGAGGGCTAGGGAAGTGCCAGAGAGTGAAGGGATTTGAACAAGCGTGTGAGGATCTTGAAGTTGAGCTATTCAGTGACGGAGAGCCAGTGGAGCCCAGCCAGAACTGGTGAGATGTGTGTATGGAGTTTGGTCTGGGTAACATGATCAAGGCCATCCTGATTGGTGCCTATAAGGGCTTCCATACCTCATCCATTGACAACATTACCACCCAAGGTTGCTCTCACCACCTCACTGAGCAAGTCTGGAATCTTGGCATCTTGTTTGACCCTCAACTATCCTTCCTACCCTACTGATTTTTTTAAACAACTATTTTAATAATAATAATAATCCTTACATTTGATATCGTGCTTTTCAAATATTCTAGACATCTCAAAGTGCTTCACAGAATACTGTAAAGTGAATTGACTGTATATTTGTGGGTGAAACACAGCAGCCAATTACACACAGTAATGTCCCACAAACAGTTATAGATTGAAATCTCCAATTTATTATTGTTTTTGGGGATGGATTATTATTTGGAGTGTTAGAATATAGAAATTATAGCCTAAATACAGTAAAAGCCTGCATATCCGGCACCTTCGGGACCTGCCCGGTGCCGGTTAGTTGAATGTGCTGAATTTTCGGCCAGCTGCCGAAAATCCAACACGCAAAAAAACTTTTTTTTAAACACACCATATTAATAATAGACTAAATAATAACAGAATATAATAGAATATTGTATGGATACTTACCGGTAAAGCAATACATATCAATTACAGTCTCTAAGCACAATCACAAAGCAAACTTCTACAATGGCAGACGGTGGCTTTTTCATAAATCGACAGTGCCACTTTAAGCCACAACCAGCAGCATTCAGAATTACTCATACTGTACTCTCATGAGACAACTGACTCACTAAATGCGCCACCAAGAGTGTCCCGGATGGCTCCAGTTGTTTGAATGGGGAATTGTATTGGGAGGTGCCGTTTGGTCGAGTGTTCCGTTTGGATAGATGCCGGATATGCGGGCTTTTACTGTATAATGGAATAATTAATAGGTCATTATAAAATGTATAAACTACTGACAGTCACGGGACGAAGAACATCTGGTTCTCTCTGGTTAGAAGGAATAACAGGATAGGCTTGGGTAAAACTGCAGAAGACCAATGTCCTGAGGGTACTGACTCACCCGCCAGTGGAAATGGTTTCTCCTTGTTTCATTAAATCTCCTCTTAATCTTCTCTACTCCAAGGAGAATAATCATATGTTATCTAGCCTCTCCTTATAATTGAAAGTCCTTATTTCTGGTACCATCCTGGTAAATCTGCTTTGCGCCCTCACCAATGCCTTGACACCCTTCCTAAAGTGTGGTGCCCAGAACTGAACACAGCACTGCAGCTGATGCCTCATCAGTGTTTTATAAATGTTCATCATAACTTCCGGATGTTGGTATTCTATCCCCTCTTAATGAAGCCTAGTATCACATATGCTTTTGAACCACTTCATCTACCTGTCCAACCACTTTCAATGATTTACTTATAAGAACCCCCAGGTCTCTCTGTTCACTGTCAGGATGTCAGATGACCTGGAATTGAGGGTGGAGGCAGAGAGACAGAGTTGGCCAAGTGGGAGAGGCGTATAAGATGGGAGGTGCATCTAGAGATGATGAGGAAGGAACTGGGAATTTGGGCCAGCGCTCGCTATCAATCACCTGGGAAAATAAGGTGATCAGGGTGTGAGGTGCTCTCGGTGCTGCTATACATAGTGCAAATCTGGCCCATATCATGATCCAGCACCACAATGTCACCCGAGAAATCTTCCAGTGTGTCTGGGGATCCAAGGGGGAGCATGTCTGCAGGACCACATTCCTGAAGAGTCCGGACAAGAAGAGCACTTCACAGAATATACAATACTGTAAAGTGAATTGACTGTATATTTGTGGGCAAAACGTGGCATCAAATTGCACACAGCAGCGTCCCACAAACAGTCGTGGATTGAAATGACCAATTTTATTATTGTGTTTGAGAAGTCAGCTCGTCTGACTTGTACGCATACTAGTTATTTGCAAATCTGCACTATGCTTTCCTTAACCTTTGGTCAGCACTCATGAGCCTGTTTAGCAATAAGAGGAAAACAGGAGCGATGTTATGATTTTTAGGACATACCATTGTTCGGTTGTTTGACCAAACTGACGCCTATACTGCCTTGTTGTTGCATAGAAAGCTCTAGGCTTGTTTATCATATTTCACTACAAGGCTATGATATTATTGTTTATCATATTTCACTACAAGGCTATGATATTATTGTTTATCATATTTCACTACAAGGCTATGATATTATTGTAAGCTCCAGGCTTCGAGGCTCCGAGGCCTATCTTGTTATTAGAAAGCTCTAGGCATATCTTATTATTGTACGCTATAGCTGGCTTATGTCTCATTGACTTTTATGATGCAGTTGCAAGACCATGTTGTTTGTAGCCCGGCATGAGTCATGTGGCGAAAAATGTATAACTACCCATGTAAAGGTTGCTCTATGTGTACACTTGGAGTAGACGGACGAGAGTCTGTACCTAAGGTGTACACCGCTTTGCAAATGCTGAATAAACCGAGTCACATATTTGTGAACAGAACCACCAACCAAGGTACCGAGACGAACCAGTTTCACATGTTTTTTTTGGACGGATTATTATTAGGCATGTGGAGTAAGGAAACTTGCCCAAGGTTTTGCCCAGATCTGCCTGGATTCGAAAAACAGGTCTCAGCAAGTAAGGCAAGTGCTCTAACCAAACACAGAAGTAGCTGAGAACACACAGCCAGTCAGGCAGTATCCATGGAGAGAAGAAAATCCTCTATCTTCCATTTAATCCTCTATTGTATATCTTCTCTTTTTCAACAAACACAAGCCCAATTTGTTGAGCCTCCCCTGAAACTACAGCTAATCATAGAATTACAGACTGTGTTACACACAGACACTGGCCAATGGCCCATAGCCTCTCACTCCCCTCTGAACTCTCTCTCTCTCTCTCCCCTCCCCCCTACTCTGCCCCTCACAGTTGCTCAGATCCCGACCTGAATGTTTAGAGCTTTGGGATATCCTCCGAACATGAAAGCCGCTCTATAAATGTAACTTTGTTTTTGTCGTTGTTTACATTCCAATTTGGTATTCATTCCTCTTGAGAATCGATGCCATCTATAGCCTTTCTGTGGCTATAATTGAACAACAGCCTAACTAATCTCCTGTATAAAGTTAGCACTTTCTGCTTTACACTCAATATCCCTTGATATATACCTCAGAACTTCATTTGTCTTGATTCTCTTTTCAACCTTTAAACTGCATATCTACTCCTTTCAATCTCTCTTTTCCTCGACATCAGTAAAAGTTGCTCCTGGTTACAGTATTAAGAGACAGTATAAATTGTTAACATTATTAGTTTAGCAATAAACAACTCACTTACCTGGAAGCTTGTGGTGACAAGCTGAATACACTGGAGTTCTATGTGAGCTGCAGGTAGATTTACAACACAACTTTCTTTCACTTTCACTGAGTGTTTCTGTAACCAATTAACCTCCCCCACACCCATCCCTCCTTCAACACCCTGTCCTCCATCCATAGCACACATATTTCTTTGATTTCCTCCATCTCGCCCGCCTCCCCTTCCTCCACCATCACCAAAATGAGGCACAGCACCTGATGTCTCCACACCCAGCTTCTGGCCACAGAACACTCTCTCCTTGCCCACTGTTGGCCGACGTAATCAACCATTCCTTCTCAGGCTTTGTCCCATTCGACCTCAAAACTGCTGTCATCAATCTTCTCCTTTACAAAAGCACCCCTGTTCCCTCCAACCTGACAAATTCAGAGCCCATCTCAAACCTGCCCTTCATGGCCAAGGTTATAGAACACATGGTTGCCAATCAACTTCACTCATACCTCTCCCTTCACACCCTCTTGAAGAACAACAACAACACAATTTTTTTTTAGATAGCCTTTATGTAGGGAGGATGTCCCAAGGTGCTGAACAATCAGGTCGGGATCCTAGCAAGGGGGTGGTCGGAGTAGGAGGAAGGGGAAGGAGAGTAGGAGAGGGAGAAGAGTTAGGAGGGGAGCAGAAGGCACGGTCAAAGGTCTTGAGTCCGGCCTTGAAGGAGGAAAGGGAGGAGGTGAGGTGAAGGGATTATGGGATGGAGTTCCATAGTGTGGGAACAGAGAGGCTGAAAGCCCGGCCACCAATGGTGGGGTGGTTAGGGCAGTGGACACAGAGCAGGCCAAAGCTTGCTGAATGCAAGGGATGGTCAGGCTGATAGGTAGACAGCAGGTCAGAGAGATAGGCAGGGGCAAGACCATGAATGACCGTGAAGGTGAGGACGAGCATCTTGATTCGATCCTCTGGGGGATGGGGAGACAGTGGAGATGGGCAAGGGTGGGAGTGATGTGGTCATGGAGCCTGATGCGGGAGAGTACATGGGCTGCAGACATCTGGTTAATCTGCAGCCTGTGAAGGGAGGAGTTGGGAAGGCCGACGAGGAGAGAGTTCCCATAATCGAGCCTAGATGTGATGAAGCATGAATGAATGTTTTGGCTGCATCGGGGGTGAGGTAGTGGTGGAATCTGGCAGTGTCACGGTAGTGGTAGAAGGCTATACTGGTCATGGCATGGATATGGGGGAGGAAGGACAGTTTGGGGTCAAAGAAGACGTCCAGATCCCTGACTGGGTTCGAGAGGTGGAGAGAGCAGACTTGAATGCTGATGTTGTCAGCGCCTGAGATGCAGAGGTGCTGACGTGAGCTGATCAGGAGGGCCTCCATTTTGTTGGAGGAAATTGTCCCTCATCCAGGACTCAATGTCAGACAGACACAGGTGTCCTGCAGTCAGGATACCAGTAGTCCTGGAATCGAGGGTGGAAGCGGAAAGATAGAATTGGGTGTCATCCACCTACATGTGGAATTTTACCCCATGTCTGCAGATGATGTCACTCAGAGGGAGCAAGCACAATAACAATAACAACTTCGATTTTTATAGCGCCCTCCGCATCAGAAGGTGAAGAGCCAAGCACAGACCCCCGGGGGTATGCCACATGAGACTGTGCGAGAGCTGGAGGAAAAGCCATTGGAGGAGACAGAGTGAAGGCGGTGTGAGAGGTATGATCGGAACCAATCAAGGACAAAGCTTTGAAGGTTGAGGAGGGAGGAGAGGCGATGGAGGAGGATTGTGTAGTCTATGGTGTCAAAGGCGGTGGACCCTCCCAGTCTGGTTTTGACCCAGCCTACAACCAGAGATAGCGCTCATCAAAGTTACAAATGAAGTCCTCTGTCTCTGTGACCAGGGCTCCCTCTGCCTCCTTGATCCCATCATCCTCCTCCACCACCTCTCCTCCTTCATCCACCATAGTGCCAGATCCTCCCACTGCTTCAACTTCAGGCGTCTAAAACCCTCGTCCATGCATTCTCACATCAAGACTCCACTATGAAAACTCCCTCCTCATTGGCCTTCCTGGCTCTTCCAACAAACTTACACGTGTCGCACCTTTCATGACAGGAGGACGTCCCGAGGCATGGGACAATCATTGTTTCAGACCTGAGCTGGGGACTGGGAGGGAAGGGGGAGATTTGGATCGACCAATGGGACTGTCGAAGAGGAGGTTCTTGAGGCGAGAGGAGGCCAGGGAGGGGGCGAGGCAGAGGGACTACCGAGTTCCAGAGGTTGGGGTAGAGTGGTTAAAGGCTTGCCCACCAATGGTGAGGTGGGTAGGTCAAGGGATATGGAGCAGGCCGGAGCATGCTGAGCGGAGGGTCAATCATCCGGAACCCTGCAGCTTGTGTCTCCCACATTAAACTCCACGACCACATCACTCCCACCGTCACCCAACTGCATTCGCTCCCCATCCCCCATCCTTACTTTCAAGGCCATCCATGGCATTGCCCTCTGCTATCTCTCCGTCCAACTGACTCCCTATCAACCTGGCTACCCACTCCGTTCAACAGGCTCCAGTCTGCGCCACGTGTGCCGCCCAACCCGCTCTACAATCGATGGCCAGGCTTTCAGCCTCTCTGCCACCAGAGGATAACAATAATCCTTGTGTTTGATAGAGCTTCATATCATGGCTTGGAGACATCTCAAAGCACTTCATGGAATATACTGTAAAATGAATTTGTTGTATATTTTATGGGCCAAACATGACAACCAACTGCACACAGTAGCATGCTACAAACACTTGTAGATTCAGTGACCAAATTATTATTTGTTTCATTATTATTTTTAAAGGATTATTACTCCTGGATAAATGATCCAATCGACTAACAACCGGATTCCTACTTACAGCTAAGGTAAACAGTGGTGTTGGGATTTCCAATCCCGAGTCTTCAAAATAATGACCCAACAATCCTTAATAAAGGTATAGCGATTTAATGATGATAAGCAATTTTAGAATGGTAGAATAAAAGAATCATACTACCAGTTCTATGTAGAATACAATGTTGGATTCAGGCTGTTTCACCATAAGTCAGGTTGAGGCTTCCCACAATACTCACCTTCTAACTTTCCTTCTCTAACTGACCCTTCTCTGCCTGTAAAACAAAACAACTGAAACCATGACCCGTTCCAGTAGTTCTGGACAACAGTGGCAGGCTGGAGATCTTGGTTTACCCTGAGACACTCCCCAACTGTTGTAATGAGCCACTCTTTCTCTCCCATCTTTGTACTTCTCCACCATAACTAACTCAGCCAGTTGATCACTTGGACATTGTCAAAAAGTGATATCAAAACCAGACTAAAGGCCAGAGTTGTAGGGAGTTGTTAGCCTCCCTTCTTTTCCCAGACCTTGAGATAGCTCTCCTGCTACTTACGTGGCAATTTCCCAAATGAGTACAATCCTTTGCATCTTTGTTAATTGAGTCCTCTGTCCCTATCTATATCTCGAGCTGCTCTCCTTCAATTCTTTATTTATCCTAGAAGCTACTGATATTATTGCACTCTGTGGATTATTGGCAACCCTAGGTTGTCTCAGCGCAGGGCAATGTGCACCTTGGGTTTTGTGTAGATATGTTGTTTCTCTCCCTTTTGCTCAAAGCTGCTGACCATGCCTGTGTTGCTAGATTGTTTTAATTGGTGCCTGATTGGAACTAACTATAATTAATTTTTAATACAGTACCTCCTGATAGATTTTTGAAAAACTGATAGATTTTTTAAAAATAGAGGGATTAGGGGATATGGGGATAGGGCAGGTAATCAAAGTTAGGTGAGAAGATCAGCCATGATCTTGTTGAATGGCGGAGCAGGCTCGAAGGGCCGATTGGCCTACTCCTGCTCCTAATTCTTATGTTCTTATGCTCTTATATCCCAACAGTGGTGTGTAAAGTAAGGAAACTTGCCTAATGTTTTCCCCCTGCCCAGCCATTGAACCCTGGTCCTCTCACTTGCGAGATGAGTGCATTATCATGTTTGCCAATAAATACGGTGACACACTAAATGGAAAACTATACATTACAAATGCAAAATTACATTGATATCGTGCCTTTCATGTTGGGAGGACATCACACAGCACAGCACTAAATGTTGTTTTTGAATGTTCCAAAAGTCCCAAAACTTCAGTGAATCACTTTGAAATGTTTTGCTGTGATAGGCCTCTGAATCAAAACAGGAATTATATTTATAAACCACTGCCATCCATGTCAGAAAACTCAATAATCCAACCTATGCTGCAAGACAAACATATTAATGCTCTAATGTGTGGATAACCACACAATGAAGTTACAACAGTGCAATACAGTAGGCCCTCGTTGATCGTGACTTTCTCGATTGCTAATTCAACCAATACGCAGAGAAAAAAAATGTGTTCCTTTTTTGTGCAACGCGCGTATATGTGCTGGCTGGCCCCGCGCGCATGTGCACGTAGGAGTTTGCCGGCCTCACAAGATGCAACCTTGGGAGGAGAATGGAGAGAGGAGTGAGCAATGAGAGAAGGGAAAGTGATGAGAGAAGGGAGAGCAGAGCGATTGATGAGAGAAAGGAGAGCTAAGTGTTCGATGGAGGAGCTGAGCGATCGATGAGAGAGCTGAGCAATTGATGGGAGAGCCGAGCGATCGATGAGAGAGCTGAGCGATCGATGGGAGAGGCAAGTGATCGATGGGAGAGATGAGTGATCGATGGGAGAGCGGAGCGATCGATGGGAGAGCGGAGCGATCAACGGGAGAGCCGAGCGATCGATGGGAAAGCTGAGCGATCGATGGGAGAACAGAGCGAGCAATGAGAGATGGGAGAGTGGAGTGAGCGACAAGATAATACTGTAATAATAAATAATTTAGTCAAGCTGTGGTAATGTAAGGTGTTGTTTTATTTTCTCCAGTGAATTAGTGAGAGTGGGGAGCAGGGAGAGCTGGCCAACCGGCTGTAGCCCATCTCAGTACGTACCTTGCATTGGTTGGGTTTGGATGAGACTGGAGGCTGGAGGTGGGTAGCCTGTTGCTGGATTCCCCTAACCCCTCTTTTCCCATTACTTGTTAAGCTTACCCAATGCAATTTTACCAATTGGGCAGTTTTCCAGGAAAGTAACTCCACGATAGACGAGGGCCAACTCGACGTAGTCCAGTTTTGAGCACGCACACAAGACAGATATAAAGACCAGGACATTAACTGAAACAACAAATTAAACCAAACATTCAAACACAAAGTCTTTAGACAACATCATCTATTTTCAGAATCTCTGCCCCTTGTCCAGTCTGACAGTTTTAATTTCATATCAAATTATAATGTTATTTAATCCAAAATAACAGCAGACAACAACATTTCATTTGTATAGCACCTTTCACATCAGGGACATGTCCTAACATTTGGTCACTGCCTGTGTCACCGGTTGGGTCACTAGGTCACTGGCTTAATCACTGGCTGGGTCACTGGTTGTGTCATTGCCTGGGTCACTGGTTGGATTACCAGCTGGATCTTTGGCTAGGTCAGTGCCTTGGAGACTGCTAGGATCAGCTTCTGGATCACTGGGTCACTGTGTGTTCACTGTGTGGGTTACTTAAAAGACTCTCTCTCCCAACATACCCCTTTCTCCATAGATGCTGCCTGACCTACTGAGTGTTCCCAACAACTTCTGTTTTTGTTTAAATTCATGCAAAGCTTGGCCGCATGGATACTCACATGCACAAAACTCTCTACTGTACTCCCATCACACCAGTCCTTGCCAGGCTCCACTGCCTCCCAATCCGAAACAGATTGATTTCAAGATCCTGTCACTAGTTTTCAAATCCCTTCCTTCCCTTGTATATCCCTATTTATCAAATTTTGTTATTTCCCACTCCACCCACAGTCTCCGCTTGGCTAGCTCTGGCCTTCTGTTCATCACTCATCCCCTCCATTCCACCATTGATGGCTGTGCCTTCAGCCAATATGCCCTGAAACTTTGGAACTCTTTCGCTCAAGCATTTAGTCATGCCCCACCCTCCCCACACACCCACGTACACAGACATCTTTCACACAATACTAATTAAAACATGAATTTGTTATGGAAAACCATCTTCAACAATTTCCAGACATCTTGACATTTTTCTACTCTGCAAAATCATTTCTAACCGTTAATTAAAATAGTGTCTCTCCAACATATGCATTCCTAACTATTCAATAAAATAAGTCTTTTGACTACATACTTACATAGGTTAACAAAATTCACAATTTCAGTTATGGTGGATCAGAACACTGTTACTGGCCAGAGGATGTCTCACAGCTTAGTGCTGCTCAGGGACACCATTGCCAATGTGCAGGACAGTGGGGTGAGGACCTGCCTAATCAGTCTGGATCAGGAGAAAGCGTTAGACAGAGTAGCTCCTGACTACATGTTTGAGGTCCTCTCCAAAATGGGTTTCAGAGAAGGAACAACAAATAGTGTCTGGCTGCTCTACAGTGGCATCTCCAGGGCACTCTTGATATATCAACACGAGACACAGACTTTCCCCCATCGGATCTGGAGTCAGACAGGGATGTCCCTGCATCCCCTATCCTGTTTATCTGCTGCATCATACCTTTTATACAGGTCATGAGGAGGGAGAAAAGCATCAGAGGTGTCATTATTCCATAGAACCAGGGCTCAAGCTAATGTTTCCCTGTATATGATGATGCCACAGTCTTTGGCTCTGAATGATGATCGATTAGCTGTGCATCTGCGACCTTTCGAATGTGCTTGGAGCACCGGGGTAAATAGACAAACAAGTGAAGCAATGGGCGAGATCACGACTTTATACTAGGGTCTGTCAATATGGAAATTTTCCCATTTCGATATATCGATGGGCTCATATCAAGATATACCAATCTATCGATAGTTTCGGGATTTTCATACTGCGCATGCCCGCTTGTTGCGAGGTGCGCGCGCAATCGGAGGTGCAAACGCATTCGGAGATGCGCGCGCATTCCTCAGGAGGTAAATATCTCTCTCTCTCTCTGTGTCTCTCACACTCACTCTCTCCATCTCTGTGTTTTTCTGTCTGTGTCTCTGTCCTCTCTCACATCCCATCACAGCATCTCTACCTACCTACCTACCTACCTACATACCTACCCACTCACCCACCTACCTACCTACCTACCCATCCATCCATCCATCCATCTATCCATCTCCCCCCACCCCATCTCTCTCTCCCCCCCCACCCGTCTCTCCCCCCTCCTCCCCGTCTCTTCCCCCCCTCCATCTCTCTCCCCACCCCATCTCTCTCCCCCAACCCCATATCTCTCCCCCGCCGTCTCTTTCCCCGTCTCCCTCCCTGACCCGCCGTCTCCCCCCCCACCCCCACCGTCTCTCCCCCCGCCGTCTCTCCCCCCCCGTCTCCCTCCCCATCCCGCTATCTCACCCCCCACTCCCTCTGTCTACCCCCCCACCGTCTCGCCCCCCCCGTCTCTCCCCCCGCCCCCCCACCCCACCCATTGTACACCTGTATATTGTATTTGAGGACTATGAATACAATATGGCGGTTTGCACCTCGGTCTGTGCATTGTGTATAGAGATGAGCATTCTGGGTCTTGTAGTTCAGTGCGCGCGCATTCCGATTTTTTTTGATATATTGATTTTTTGATATAATTATATTTTGAATATGCCTATATCGGCGTATCGATCTAAAAATTATATCGGAGATAACTGATATATCGATATATCGCCAGACCCTACTTTAGACAATTCGGGTGATCAGGTCGGATTACATCAAAATCCTCGGCATCTGGTTTTGGGCTATCTGGGAATGGAAAATAACTGGGACAAGTGGATAATGTGAGTGAGGAAGAAACTAGGGAGTTGTCAACAGCCCTCACTATCGATCTCTGGGAAAGATCTGGTGACCACTGCAACATGATCTCTGGTTTGTTATATGTGGTACAAGTTTGGACTTTGACCAAACACATAAGAGCCATTTTTCACTTTAACTGGAGATCTGGGCTGAATCATGTCTGCAGACCCACGATGCATAACACTCTACATAAGAGAGGTAAATGAGTCCCAGATGCAGCCTGAATTTTGTAACAGGTCAATTTTATTTATGACCCTGCGGTGAAGTATGGATTGACACAAATGTTGTGTAAAACAAATATAAATGTTTATTAATTCAACAACAACAACAACAACTTCGATTTATATAGTGCCCTCCACACCAGACGGCGTCTCAGAGCGCTTCACAGTAGCGGATCCCGGGACCAAGCCAGGAGGAGGGGCAGGAAGGTGACCAAAAGCTCGGTCGAAGAGAAAGGTCTTCAACTGTGACCTGAAACTGGGAAGAGAGGGGGCGAGACAAAGCGAGTGAGGAAGGGAGTTCCAGAGCCTCGGGGCGTAGTGGCTAAAGGCACGGCCGCCGAGGGTGGAGCGGAGGACTCGGGGGACATGGAGGAGGCGAGACCCAGAGGAACGAAGGCAGCGCGTGCTGGGTTGTGGGGAGAGGAGATCAGAGAGATATGGGGTTGCAGAGGAGTGGAGGGATTTGAAAACAAGGGTGAGGATCTTGAAGTCGATCCTCTCTGGGATAGGGAGCCAGTGAAGTCTGGCAAGGATTGGGGTAATGGGGGAGCGAAGCTTAGAGCGGGTGAGTATGCAGACTTCTGGATAAGCTGGATTTTGTGGATTGTGGTGGAGGGGAGACCGGCAAGGAGGGCGTTGCAATAGTCCAGCCGAGAGGTGACAAAGGTGTGGACCAAGGTTTTGGCGGCTTTTAAGGTGAGGTATTGCCGGAGACGGGCGATCCGTCGGAGGTGGTAGAAGGCAGTTCTGGTGACAGACCGGATGTGGGGGAGGAAGCACAGTTGGGGGTCGAACCTGATGCCAAGGTTGCGCACAGTTTCGGTGAGTTTTAGGGGCAGGCCGGGAAGGTGGAGGAGGTGAGAGCCGTGCGAATGGAGACGTTGACGAGAGCCAAGGAGTATGGCCTCCGTCTTGTCAACATTCATCTGCAAGAAATTTGTGCTCATCCAGCCCCTGATGTTCGAAAGGCAGGCTGACAGAACATCGGGGGACTGGGGGTCACAAAGTGAAGTGGAGAGATAGAGTTGTGTGTCATCCGCGTACATGTGGAAGTGTGCCCCATGTCTGTGGATCACATCCCCAAGAGGAAGCGTGTATATGAGGAAAAGGAGGGGGCCAAGGATGGATCCCGGGGGTATCCCGCAGGTGACTGGGTGAGTGCGGGAGGAAAAACCATTTGTGCAGATGTACTGCTGGCGGTTTGTGAGGTAGGACTCGAACCAGGCGAGTGCGGTCCGTGACTAAATCTCAGTTTAGTCAAACACAGTAGCCCAGATTGCAATCCTGGCAATCAGTGTCCATCCTGAAATTCCCTTTACACCTGAGTCCTCTTGTTCACTGTCATGGTGGATCCTAAAGTGTTGACCTGGGTTTACTTTTTCAATCCTATTTAAACTGTTCCACACCTCTATGAGGTCGCCCCTGAGTTATCTTTTTCATGACTGAAGAGCCTGAGTTTGTCTAATCAATGCTCACAGCTCCACTACAATTCCACTAACACTGGGTATCACCCTCATTGCTCTGTTCTGCACTGTGTCTAGGACATGGGGATCCCATTGTGTCACAGTGACCAGAACTGTTTGTAGTAATCTAGTGGTGGCCTGAATGAGGAGAAGGTCTGGGGTCTGAATCCCACACTAGGGCTGGTGGTGGTGGGTGGGGGGGGGGAGGGGAGTGGTGGGGCAGGGGAGGGCTGGTGTTGACTGGATGATGAGAGAAAATAGAACAAGAAACAACAATCAGATAGAGTTGGACAAAAGATGAAGTGAAGTTGGGAAAAGGAAAATGATTCGCAGAACATGGAATGAATTTCCAGCAATGTCTGTTGAAGCAGCATTGGTTGCAGTATTTTGAAAGAGAATTTAATAAGAGCATATGAAGAGAAGATATGAGAGGATATGGTGAGAGAGTAGAAGATTCTGGTCGATGACATTGTTGGAGCAGCATTCACCCACACTCATATAGTTATTGAGCTAAAATATAACAACTGTACCTACCAGTATATTCCATCAATATCTGCATCTGGCAAAGAAGTAGCACAAAAAATATAACTGGTTATTATTTGGTACTGACAGAGTGAACAGATACAATTATGACTGATACCGTGACTATTCCCACAGATATTCCCATCCAGGCTATCATATCCAGGCTGAACTACGCTATCTCCTTCCTGTCCATCTTCCAAACTCTCCACAAACTGCCAGATCATGCAGAACTCTGCATCTTATGTCCTCTCCCAGACTATTCTCCCAAAGTGCTGTGCAACATGCCAAAGGCATGGGCCAGTTCTTCGGCAGCTTTAGGGGTGAGATATTGGTGGAGACGGGCAATGTGGTGGAGATAGAAGAAGACAATGCTAATGAGCAACCAGATGGGAGCAGATCGGAGGAGAGCAGAAGGCATGGATGAATATGGGGAGAGAGGCTCAAGGTGATGGGGTTTCAGACAATGGGATTGCAATGGCTCAAGATAGTCCCTGGCTCAAAGCAATGGCAGGAGTTTGTTATCTTACTCGGTGCAGTGGGCACAGGATTGCAATAGAAAGCTCATAATTTCATCAATTCCAATAGATTAATTACCTGGTTTGGGGATATTGCCATTGTGTGAACTCTTCCCTGTCATCAATGATGTTTCTGAACTTTTAGAAATGAAAAACCCGACATGAATCCACTTTCTCCTTATTGGCAGTGACACAACCGCAATCACCTCGACTGGGCTTACACACCCACCTCTCCCTGGCTCACCTCAGGCTCCATCATTGTTAAGCCCTATGAGAAGCTGCCCAGCATGGAGGGCACTTTATAAAACCAATTTGTTGTTGTTAGTGTTGACGCTAACCACATTCTGATGATTATGTCAATCGCATTCTATATTTAACTTTGAATTTAATATTTAAAACAATTTATTAGTGATCATTGGGAAGGGATATGTGTTCGAGTTGTGGTTCGGGAGATGGTGGTAATGCTTCTAGTTTGAATATATTGAATGGGATGTAATTTCAGATCATAACTATGTTGTTTCTTACACAAGAAATGGAATGTTGTTAGGAATCCCTCAGTGTTGATCAATATTCAACAAGTCTCCGCAATGGTCTTTGTACCTTTGAAGGAGAGTAGGAAAGGGGGGAGAGTTAGGATGGGAGCAGAAGGCACGGTCAAAGAGGAAGGTCTTAAGATGGAAGGTCTTAAAGAAGGAAGAGGAGGAAGTGAGGTGAAGGGATTGCGGGATGGAGTTCCATAGTGTGGGAGCAGAGAGGCTGAAAGCCTGGCCACTGATGGTAGCATGGTTAGGGCAGAGGACGCGGAGCAGGCCAGAGCCTGTTGAACGGAGGGGCTGGTCTCAACACCTTGCTCTTCGAACGTGCCCTCCTAACTCTCCCCCCTTTCCTACTCTACATCCCCCTCCCACTACCATGACCTTTCCCCCCCCTGCCCGGGTCCGTCCTGACTGTTCAGCACCTTGGGACACCCTCCCGATGTGAAAGGCACTCTATAAATATAATTTGGTTGTTTGTTGTTGTTTATATAGGTATAATACAGCCACATTATTGGATGAATCTGTCCATCTAATAAATAATAATAATAATCCTTGTATTTGCTATTGCACATTTCACATCTTCTAGATGTCTCAAAGCACTTCACAGAATATACTGAATTGACTGTATACTTTGTGAGTGAAACATGGCAGCCAATGATGCACAGTAGTGTCCCTCAAACAGTCGCAGGTAGAAGTCAATTTAGTATTTTTTTTGAGTGATTATTATTAATCGTGTGGAGTAAGGAAACTTACTCAAGGTTCTGTCCTGCCTGGAATGCCCTGGAATTGAACCCAGGTTTCTCGCTTGTGAGGCGAGTGCTCTAACCACTAAGCTATGGTCAAGAATGGACAAGAATGATGCACGAGGTGATTACACTTCGTATAATTTGCATTGCACCCTAAAGTGAATGAGACAACATGGATTTGCAAGGACAGAAGCTGCCCTGTGCAGTGTGGACAACCATTGTCTACTGTGACCATGAGCCTCGATGGGGAGAGAGAGAGCGTGTGAAAGCTGTGGATCATGAGGCAATGACTCACTGTTCAACTGAACTGGAAAGTGAATGGTGCAGGAAAGTGAGTAGTGGGGGTGGCAGAGGGGAGAGAGGTTGCATTTCTGTAATCCATGAGCTGCAAGACTGCTGAACATTGCAATGCTCAAGAACAGAGATAAAGCTATATCAGCTGCCCCTGTCCCTATCAAATGCCTGTGCAGCTGAAACCCTGATACAGTATGTCTTCATTACCTTGAGACATCATTAACTTCTCCAATCTTGTCTGCTCTTTCATCTGCAAGCTCCAGCTTATCTGTAATTTTGTTGCTGATTTCCTTACCCTTACAGAACTTTGGGACGTACTCCCTACTTGAAAGGCACTAAACAAATGTAATTTTGTTGTTGTTGAACAGCTCCCACCTCCTCACTTCCTAATTCACCTCACTCCCTAATTCACTACCGGTGACCCTGCTTGACTGAAATCGACCTCCTGCTCGTCCCTCGCGTCCTCTCCCCCACCATCTAATCGCGCATTCAGCCACATTGTCCCAAAACTCTGGAACTCTCTCTCTGAATACCTTTGCCTTGCCCCCTATCTTGCTTTTTTCAAATCCCACCTGAAAAACTTCCTTTTTGATTGTGCTTCCAGCCATCTCCCACTCCCAGTTTGGTCTCAGACTTCGCTATGTTATTGTATAGCATATAGGAATGGAAATCTGTGACTTGAACTGAAACTATCTTTAATGTCAGCTTCTGCTGCCTTCAGACTTACATCACTGTCCCTGTGTCTATGTGTCGCTCAAGATCAAGAGCTGTAAATGCAGCTCCACTCATCTGAGACTTTGTGCATTTTGGGGGCGATGTCTGTGTTTGTGTTGGGACTCGTGTTAGTGTGTGTATGTTGTATACAGTGTCTGTGTTTGTATGTGTGTTGGGGACAGTGTCTGTGTGTGTTGGTGACAGTGTCTGCATTTGTGTTGGGACTGGTGTTTGTGTGTGTGTTGGGGTCTGGGTGGGTGTGTGCATGTGTGTTTGGGATAGTGTGTGTGTGTTTGCAGTGGTGTCTGCATTGTGTGTGTCTACACCCATGAAATACTGGCCTTGAGCAATTATTGTCACTGATCTGAAACTTGTGCAGGGGAAACTTTTATCTGGGTGTAGGTGAATTTGATTAAGGGAGAAAAACTGACAGCACTATGGAACAATTGGTGCTCTTCCAAATAGTAATTTGCAATATTTAACAACTGCAACTCTGAATTTTACAAGAATGGGATAGAGATTACACATTTATAACATTATCTTTCAGTTGAATAGATGATATGATATCTATTCCAACTTCAAGATTTACAGTGGATTTACCTTCCTCTTGGATGTGAGGGAAGGCATGTTAAAATCTTCCAGGATTACTGGAATTCTCCTGTAAAGCAGGCTGGCTCTCTCCGAGGGAGGGCACTTTCCATTCCAAGTAACAGGAATATCCATACAGAGATGAATGCAAGAGACACTTGGCTTGGATAATCATTAAGGTGGTGAAGGGTCTCTGCATGTGTCGGGCACCTGATAGACCAACAAAGATGACTGTAACACTGGTTTGTACGAGGGATGAATGGAGATACACACCTGTAATACTGATGATCTTTTCCTCTTTAGAAACATGATCATTGAGGTTTCGGGCTTCTGGTTTGGTCTCATCATTCTCTGCCTCTTATTACTGTTGGCAACATGGTTTCTCAAATCAGGTAAGGTTTCACAGACTAGTTCCACTTCATGAAAACTGCTGAGGGATGTACACATACAAGCAAACTACATCAATGACTGGATTGTGCAGAGGGCATGAACACCAATCACAATCACATTCACACTCTGTTCCGGAATAAGATCCCGATTCCCTTCCGTCAGCTCTCCATCCCACAGTCCCTTCACCTCACCCCCTCCCTTCCATCATTAAAGCATCGTCTCAAGATTCTCCTCTATGACATGGCCTTCAGTCACCCTCCTACCATTACTGTTTCAGCCACAAATATAGTCAATTCACTTCAGAGTATATTCTGTGAAGCGCTTTGAGACATCTAGAATACGTGAAAAGCACTATAGCAAATGCAAGGATTATTAATTATTTTATTACCCTCCTGTTCTCCATCCTTTATGATACCAACCTCCAGCTCAGGTCCAAATCCTTGACTATCTAGCAACTTGTGATACCCTCCTGACATGAAAGATGATATACAAATGTAATTTGTTGTAGTTGGTGTTACTCCATATCTCTTCATTCCTTAACTAACAAAAATCTATTGTCACTCATGAAAATTTCTATTACTCCAGGGCCAACATATTTTTGTTGAGGTGCAGTGCCCAAAACTGAACACAGTCTCCAGGTGGGGTCTGACCAAGGCTCTATACAGCTTAAGTATAATTTAATCTGCTTTATATTCATACCCACCCCCCACCCTCCCATGTGGTTTCAGTTTTCACTTTCCTTTTATCTCTTAATTCTGCAAACATTCATCCACCAACAACAGCAACCAAATTACATTTATAGACCGCCTTTCACGCCGTGAGGATGTCCCAAGGCCCTGAACAGTTAGGTCGGGACCCGAGCAGGGGTGGGGAAGGGTCGGGGTTGGGGCAGGAGGAAGGATAGTAGGAAATGGGGGAGAGATAGGAGGGCAGCAGAAAGCATAGAGAAGAGACTAACCTTGAAGGAGGAAAGGGAAGAAATGAGGCAAAGGGATTGTGAGCCAGTGGAGATGGGCGAGGGTGGGAGTGATGTTGTCGTGAAGCCTAGTACGGGAGAGAACATAAGCTGCAGAGTTCCGAATAATCTGCAGCTTGTGAAGCTGGGAAGGCTAATGATGAGAGAGTTCCTTAGTCAAGCCTGGATGTGATGAATGTATGGAAAGTGTATCAGCAGCATGGTGGGTGAGGTAGTGGCGGAGTCTGGCAATGTTGTGTAGGTGGTAGAAGGCAGAACTGGTCATGGCGCTGATTTGTGGGAGGAAGGACAGTTCAGGGTCGAACAAGATGCCCAGATTCCTGAATGGCTTTGAGAGGTGGAGAGTACAGGCTTGAATGCTGATGTTGCCAGTGCCTGAGGTGCGCAGGCGGTGACTCGAGCCGATCAGGAGGGTCTCCGTCCTGTTGACATTTAGTTGGATGAAGTTGTCCCTTGTCTCACTCAATGTCAGACACACATGCAGTCAGAACACCAGTAGTCCTGGATTCACGGTGGAAGCGGAAAGGTAGAGTTGTGTGTCATCCGCGTACATGTGCAAATTTACCCCATGTCTGCGGATGATGTCACCTTGTATCTGTTGTGCAGCCTTAGGAAGCTACACTGCATCCTCTTCATACTGTAATAATATTTCTATCCAATATTCCAGCTGTGGCTGTACCAATATACTATACCTATATAAACATATATAATATACAAGTTGTACCCTTTTGAGGTGGGAGACATAGTGTATTTGTTGGCCAGCTGCAGAGATTGGCAACAACTGCTCTAGACGTACCGGGACAGAGTATACATTAAAGAATCCAAAGGTAGCAGTTATATTGATTAACTTATTCACAGCATTACATTGTCTGATACCAAGGGCTAGCAGAGTGAATATTCAACATGGTCTCAAAGCACAGAGATGCAATGCTTAATCACCATCCATCCACCATTCCCAGCCTTTTTCATTTTCTGCTGCTGTTTTTTTCTTGGCTAGCAATTGACCCGGGGAGTGATATAACCAGTGACCAAGGCAGTGACCGAGACAGCGACCCAATGCCATAACCAATGATACAGCCAGTGTCTCAGACAGTCTCCCAACCAGTGACCCAATGACTCAACCTATGATATAGCCAGTGATTCAGCTGGTGATCCATCCAGAGACCTGGCCAGTGACCCAGCAACACAGTCATTGATCCAGGCAGTGCCACAAACAGTGACACAGCCAGTAATCCAACCAATGACATAGGCAGTGATACAATTAGTGATCTACAACAAACAAACAAAGAAAATTGCACTTATATAGCGCCTTTCACGTCGGGAGGACGTCCCAAAGCGCTGAACAGTCAGGTCGGGTCCCAAGCGGGGGAGGGGAGGGTTGGGGTGGAAAGAGAATGGGAGAGGGGGTAGAGTTAGTGGGGGAGCCGAAGGAGCAATCAAAGAGGAAGGTCTTGAGATCAGCCTTGAAGAAGGAAAGCGAGGAAGCAAGGCAGAGGGGCTGCAGGATGGAGTTCCACAATGTGGGAGCAGAGAGGCTGAAAGCCCGGCCACTGATGGTTGGGCGGTTTGGGTTGTGGATGCGGAGCAAGCCTGCGTCTGCTGAACGGAGAGTACGGGCAGGCTGATAGAGTCACCTAGCCAGTGACCCTACAGGTGACCCATCCAGTGACGCAACCAGTGACCCAACGCTAGACCCAGCAATCCAGGAAGTGATTCAGGCAGTGACCAAGCCAGCTACCTCGCCAATGACCCAGCAACACAGCCATTGACCTAGCCAGTAATCCAACCAGTGACCCTGGTCTTCATAGCTGTCTTGTGCGGGTACTCAAAGCAGGACTATTGCAATGTTGTATCTTCATTGTGTGTTATTAAAGCATTAATATGTTTATGTCTTGCAGCATTGGCTGGATTATTGAGTTTTCTGACATGGATGACAGAGGTTTATCAAAATAATTCCAGTTTTGATTCAGCTGCCTATCATGGCAAACGTTTCATAGTGATTCACAGAAGTTTGGGGATGTCTTGGAACAGACAAATAACAACAACAACAACAACAAAAACAACAACTTTGATTTACAACACCTTGCGACGTCCTCCTGACATGAAAGGTGCTCTAAAACTATAATTTTGTTGTTGTTGTTATATAGCTCCCTCCACACTAGATGGCGTCTCAGAGAGCTTCGAATACCCAGCACTGTGTGACACCATCCCAACGTGAAAGGCGCTATATGAAAGTAATTTTGTATGTGTAATGTATTGTTTCCCATTTAGTGTGTCACTGTTTTTTGTTGACAAACATGATAGTTCAACAACAACAACTTCGATTTATATAGCGCCCTCCACACCGGACTATGTATTTCAGTCACCTCGCACGTGAGAGGACCAGGATTTGATAGCCGGCAGAGGGAAAACATTAGGCAAATTTCCTTACTTTAGTTTACTCATAAATTGTTACCAGTTAGTCAAGTACCAAGCAAGTGCAGTCCCTCTATGGCAGATGAAGAAAGAGAGGCAGTGGAGGAAGATGGCATGATAGACTTCATCGAACACAGTGGAGATATCAAGGAGAATGAGGAGGCAGAGGTTCACCTGGTCACAGAGAGAAGAAGTAATTTGCTACATTGATGATCACTATCTCTGCTGTAGGCAGTGTGGAAACCAGACTGGAAGGGTTTGAGTAGAGAGTGGAAGGAGAGGTGTGAGTGACAACCATGGCATCCATGCATTGGCCATGAAGGATAGGTCTGAGATGGGTCTAAATGTGAGGTTGGAGGGATCGGGGTGTTTTTCTTAAGGAGAGGACTGATGACATTGATTTTGCGGGTGAATGGCACAGAGTTGAAGGAGAGGGACTGGTTGTGTTGCCAGCAATGAGCAGAGGAGGGTTTGTTGTGTGACCAGAAGCTGGGAGTGGAAGTATCAGGTACTCGCTCTTCTTTTGGTATTGGTGGGGGAAAAGGCAATGGGAGAGATCAATTAATCAATCAATCAAAACTTACATTTATATAGCACCTTTCACATTGAGAGGATGTCCCAAGGTGCTGTACTGTTAGGTAGGCACAAGAGCAGCGGGGAGGGGTCAGGGCAGGATGAAGAAGAGTAGGAAAGTCGACTGTATATTTGTGGGCGAAACTGTATATTTGTTGGCAGCCAAATTGCGCACAGCAGTGTCCCACAAACAGTTGTGGAAATGGGCTCAGGGGAGAAAGGGGGAAAAGAGGATAAGGGGGGAGAGGGAGAGAAAGGTGGGTGGGGGGCAAGATTAGGGAGAAAGGGGGGTAGGCGGGAAGAGGTGTGTCATGGTAGGAAGAGAGGGTGATAAGGGTGGCAGCGGTGGGCGGGGCGGGGAGGGGGGAGGAGGAGATTAATTAGTTACAGAAACACTCAATAAATGTGAAAGTGAAAGAGTTGTGGTGTAAATTTACATACACCTCATTCCGAACGTTGCCACTCATGCCAAACTTCACTCCCCGATTACTCCAGTCCTTCCAGACTTCACTGGCTCCCTGTCCTGGAGAGGATCGATTTCAAGATCCTCACTCTTGTTTTCAAATCCCTCCACTCCTCTGCACCCCCCTACCTCTCTGCCCAACACAGCACCTGTTGCCTTCATTCCTCCGGTTCAGGACTCCTCCTTGTCCCACGAATACTTTGCTCCACTATCATCGGCCGTGCCTTCAGCCACTATGCCCCAAAGCTCTGGAACTCCCTTCCTCACTCCCTTCACCTTGCCCTCTCTCTTCCCAGTTTCAGGTCTCAGACCTTTTTGAGCACATCTTCAGTCACCTTTTTCACCTTTTTCACCCTCCCCCTGGCTTGGGCCCGGATCCATTATTGTGAAGCACTCTGAGATGCCATCCGGCGTGGAGGGTGCTATATAAATACAACTCTTTCACTTTCACTTTTCTTGCAGCTCACGTAAAACTCCTCCAGTCTATTCAGCCGATCGATCACACAGGTCACCACAAGCTTTCAGGGAAGTGAGTTGTTTGTTACTAAACTATCGATGTTAACAATTTGTGTTTATTCCAGATTTACAGCATCTGCAGCACTTTGCCTTGTGTTTGGAGGATTTAACATTCTGAAACAGGTGTGGAGTTAAACACTGGAGAAAATGATTGCTGGTCAGCGCACAGTGACAAGTGTGTTGTCGGCTTGAGGCCTTTGTTCTGTTACTGTCATAGATTTAATGTCACTACAGGAAGTCAACACATTGAACTTTAGAATTTTACGGCACAAAAGGAGATCATTCGGCCCATCCAGTCTGCATATCCTGCTGGGTTGTGTTTTAGACATATTTAGTGGATGTCATTTGTTTAAAATCTAAAATGGTTTCTGAGGGGCATTTCATCATTTATAATCAAACCATAAATCTATGACAGTAACAGAACAAAGGCCTCAACCCTAGTGACTACAGGAAGTCACCACATCTTGTAGTCTTTTGTGGAGCTCCTGTGGCTTAATGATTAGAGCACTTGTCTTACAAGCTGGGGAGACCTGTCAGGGCATAACCTTGGGCAAGTTTCCTTACTCTACATGCCTAATAATAATCTGTCCAAAAATCCCACAATAATAAAATTGGTAATTTCAATCCACGACTGTTTGTGGGACACTGCTGTACGCAATTGACTGCTGTGATTCGCCCACAAATATACAGTCAATTCACTTTACAGTATATTCTGTGAAGTGCTTTGGAACGTTGATAAGATGTGAAAAGCTCTGTTTCAAATGTAAGGATTATTTATTATTATTATCACTAACCATCAACCAGATCAACCCGACTAAGTGATAGAAAACTAGGTCTAGTGATGTCTGACATTGGAGTCCTGTAGCTCAGTGGTCAGAGCATTCGCCTTACAAGGGCAATTTTCCTCACTCCACATGCCCAATAATAATCCCTCCAAAAAAAACCACAATAATCAAATTGGTCATTTCAATTCACAACTGTTTGTGGGACACTGCTGAGCACAATTGACTGCTGCGTTTCACTCACAATATATGGTCAATTCACATTACAGTATATTCTGTGAAGCGCTTTCAGACACCTAGAAGATGTGAAAAGCTCTATATCTATATCAAAGCCAAGAATTATTATTATTATCAGGGATGAATGGAGATACACACCTGTAATACTGATTATCTTTTCCTCTTTAGAAATATGATCATTGAGGTGTCGGGCTTCTGGTTTGGTCTCATCATTCTCTGCCTATTATTCCTGTTGGCAGCATGGTTTCTCAAATCAGGTAAGGTTTCACAGACTAGTTCCAGTTTATGAAAACGTTTGAGGGATGCAGTCAAACTACATCAATGACTGGATTGTACAGAGGGCATCAACACCAATCACAATCACATTCACACTCTGCCCAGAGTAAGATCCCTATTCCTTTCCATTAGCTGTGACCCCCAATGATCAGGGTCAGCATCTACAGTGAAGACCTGGGTTCCTGCTTCATTGAAGACTCCTTTTCTCCACCAATAACCACTCTTCCAACCACACTCCCATGCCTCACCTATCCTATCCTCCAACTCCAAGAAGCTGGACTTCCTCAAATTGAAAATCGAGGAGATCTGTTCAGCCACCTCTACCCCATCCTCCACCACCTCCCCACTAACTCCCCTACAGGATCCACCTCCCTTCCACCCCCCATTACAAACCTTCCACCATATCTCTCCATCAACTTTCTCTGCTCTCCTCTGTAAAATGAAACCCACCACCTGCTTCCTTGACCCCATCCCCACCGCTTCATTCATCTCCCAACTCAGTCTCCTAGCCCCACCTCTAAATGATGTCATCATCCACTAACTATTCACCGGCACTGTTCCCACCCCCTCTAAAGACTGCTGTCATCAACCCATCTTGAAAAAACCTTCTCTGGACCCATCCCTACTCTCCAGCTATCGCCCCATCTCCAATCTCCCATTCATCTCCAAGGCCGTGGAATGAGTCATTGCTTCCCAGCTTCACTCCTTTCTCTCTCACCACTCCCTTCTCAAACCCCTTCAATCTGGCTTCCATTCTGCCCATAACACAGAGACAGGCCTTGTCAAAGTCTCTAACGATATTCTAAACATCTATGACCATGGCTCTCTTTGCCTCCTTGTCCTCCTTGACCTCTCTGCTGTCTCCCTATCAGCCTGCACATGCCCTACGTTCAGCGGGCTCCGGCCTGCTCTCTGTCCTCCGCCCGAACCGCCCTACCATCGGGGCCGGGCTTTCAGCTTCTCTGCCCCCAAAACTCTGGAACTCCATCCCACAATCCCTTTACCTCACTTCCTCCCTTTCCTCTTTCAAGGCCCGGTCTCAAGACCTTCCTCTTTTGACCGTGCCTTCTGCTTCCCTCCTAACTCTCCCCCCTTTCCTACTCTCCTTCCCTCTGCCCCTACCCCAACCTTTCCCACCCTGCTCAGGTCCCGACCTAATATTCAGCGCCTTGGGACATCCTCCTGATGTGAAAGGCACTCTATAACTCTAAAGTTGTTGTTGTTGTTGTTGTTGCTACCTTCACCACTGTCAACCATTCCATCCTCCTACACCACCTCTCCTCCCTCCTCAATCTCTGCGGACCTGTCCTCGCCTTGTTCAACTCCAAGCTCTTCCATTGTCTACAATTTGTCACCACCACGGCTTCTCCTCAGCCCCTGCACTGTCACCTGTGACATCCCCCAGGGGTCTGTCCTTGGCCCATTACTTTTCAACATCTACATCCTCCCACTTGCAGATATCATCCACAGACATGTAGTTAACTTTCACATGTATGCGGATGACACCCAACTCTATCTCTCTACATCTACCCTCAACTCCAAGACAACAACAACAACAACAAAATTACATTTATAGAGCACCTTTCATGTCGGGAGGACATCCCAAGGTACTGAACAATTAGGTTGGGCCCTGAGCAGGGGAGAGTCAGAGTAAGGGGAAGGGGAAGGAGAGTAGGAGAGGGGGAAGAGTTAGGAGTGGAGCAGAAGGCACGGTCAAAGAGGAAGATCTTGAGACCAGCCTTGAATGAGGAAAGGGAGGAGGTGAGGCAAAGGGATTGCAGGATGGAATTCCACAGTGTGGGAGCAGAGAGGTTGAAAGCCCGGCCACCGATGGTCGGGCGGTGGACGCGGAGCAGGCCAAAGCCTGCTGAATGGAGGGAACAGGCAGGGCTGATAAGGAGACAGCAGGTCAGAGAGGTAGGCGGGGGCAAGGCTATGAATGGCCTTGAAGGTGAGGACAAGGATCTTGAATTCGATCCTCTGGGGGATGGGGAGCCAATGGAGATGGGTAAGTTTGGGTCACGGAGCCTGGTGTGGGAGAGTACACGAGCTGCAGAGTTCTGAATAATTATTCAGAACTCTGCAGTTTGTGAAGGGAGGAGTTGGGAAAGCCGATGAGGAGAGAGTTCCCGTAATCGAGCCTAGATGTAATGAATGCATGAATGAGGGTTTCATGGGGGGTGAGGTAGTGGAGGAGTCTGGCAATGTTACGGAGGTGGTGGAAGGCTGTACCAGTCATGGCATGGATATGAGGGAGGAAGGACAATTCAGGATTAAACAAGATGCCCAGATTGGTGACTGGCTTCGACATGTAGAGAGAGCAGACTTGAATGCTGATGTTGTCAGTGCCTGAGGTGTGGAGGCGCTGAGATGAGCCGATCAGGAGGGCCTCCATCTTGTTGACGTTACGTTGGAGGAAATTGGCCCTCATCCACGACTCAATGTCGGACAGACACACAGTCAGGAGGCCAGTAGTCCTGGAGTCAAGGGTGGAAGCAGAAAGGTAGAGTTGTGTGTCATCTGCATACATGTGGAATTTTATCCCATGTCTGCAGATGATTTCACCCAGAGGGAGAATGTAGAGGGTGAAGAGCAGTGGGCTTATGTCAGAGCCCTGGGGTATGCCACATGAGACCACGCGAGGGCTGGAGGAAAAGCCGTTGGAGGAGCCATTAAGTGAAAGCGGTGTGAGATGTATGACCGAAACCAATCAAGGACAGAGCCTTGAAGGTTGAGGAGGGAAGAGAAGTGGTGGAGGATGATTGAACGGTCTATGGTGTCAAAGGTGGTAGGCAGATCGAGGAGGATGAGGAGGTAGAGGGAGCCCTGGTCACAGATGGTCAGGATGTTGTTTGTGACCTTGACCAGAGAAGTTTCCATGCTTCCTGATTGGATGGGTTCAAAAAGTGAGTGGGTTGAAAGGAAAGAGCGGAGCTGAGAGACAACCACTCTTTCGAAGACCTTGGATATGGTACTGGTACAGCCTTCCACCACCTCCGTAACATTGCCAGACTCCTCCACTACTACTGTCTTGAAAAACTGTCTGTCAGACATCGTCCTGGATGAGAGTTAACTTTCTACAGTTGAATATCAACAAGACAGAGACCCTACGGATTGGCTCACACCAGCACCTTCATGCATCAGGCATTGGCAGCATCAACATCCATGGTTTCTCACTCGACCTCAAGCCAGTCAGGAACCTAGGTGCCTTTAGCCACTCTGTCCCCAACCTCTGGAACTCCATCCCGCAGTCTGTCCACCTCACCCCTTCCTGGCCTCCTTAAGTCCTGCATGAAATCTCTCCTCATTGATGGTCCCATCGGCAACTCATGATCTATCCCTCCGCAGTTCAGGTCTGACACAGTGACTGCCTAGCTCCTTGGAACGTCCTCCTGATAGGAAAGTCACTATAGAAGTGTAATTTTGTTGTTGTTGACTCATCTCTTCACCCAGTGACTTGAAGTTAGTGCACTGGGGAAGCGGACACTGTAAAAACTCTCAGCCCTTGTATCCAATGCCACATGTTTTTTTTCCCATATATGGGGGTCCATTCCTCATTCAGTCACTGGCCTGTGGTGCTTTTCTTAGCTAGTGCACATGGATGTTAAAGATCCCGTGGAACTATTTGAAAAGAGAAGGGAGTTTCTCCTGATGTCCTCAACAGCAATCCCTCAAATAAAATAAGTCATTCACTTCACGGCTATTTGTGGGACAATCCTGTTCACTGATGGCCAGTTGTTGTTGCGGCACATTGGTAAGAGTAGAATATATGACAAAGTGATAAGGAAGGCACTGATTTAGCACCGAAATATTGTGGGGGTCAATGAGTATTCTGTCATGTTCACTCTAGAATAACTAGTAATAATGATTCGTTTTTCACTTGCTTAACAGACACAGACAGCGACATAGAAGACAGGTATGTACGGAAAAGAAGGCAGTTGCCTACGTGAAAGGAGCTTTACAAGTGTGAATGTGTTGTTTGTTGTTGTTGTTGTAATTCTCTAATTTCAGAGTTCTATATCAAGAAATTTACAAGGTTTTAATCCATGCATCTTAAGTTTAGTTCGTTTTCACAATCTTTTTATCTCTCAATTCTGCAAAAATCCATCCACCAGTTTCAATCAGAGTGTCACTCGTTCATGCTCCCTTAAAAGCTCCTCATGTTGGGGTAACCTTTTCTCCAAATACACCTTTGAATCTTCCATGTTTTTAGAATACTTCTTCTGATTCTCCAACAGTACTAAATGTCATGGGTCAAATGCTCCATTTCTAAACGTTATTAATATTTGTATTTGTCCAACTTCAACACCACAGGGTCCCTGTTTGGGCACCAATTATTAGTTATTTAAATTTGTCACCCAGCAGTGAAGTATGAACAGACACAATGAGGATAGGTTGAGTAATCTAGGTCTATATTCATTAGAATATAGAAGAATTAGAGGTGATCTTATAGTGACCTATAAGATTATTAAGGGGCATGACAGAGTAGACAGTTGGAGACTGTTTCCCCTGGTTGGAGAAACTATAACTAGGGTCCACAGTTTTAAGATTAAGGGTCAAACTTTTCGTACAGAGTTGAGGAAAAACTTCTTCACTCAGAGGGTAGTGAATTTATGGAATTATCTACCCCCAAAAGGCTGTAGATACTCAGTCCTTGAACATATTCAAGACTGAAATTGATACATTTTTTATGGATAAAGGGAATAGGGGATATGGGAATAAGGTGGGTAGGTGGAGTTAGATGAGAAGATCTGCCATGATCCTGTTGAATGGCAGGAAAGGATCGAGGGGCCGAATGGCAGCTACTCCTGCTCCTTATTCTTATGTTCTTATGAACTTGATGCTCTGATGGATAGGGAGCCAGTAGAGCTGGGCAAGGGTGGGTTGATGGGGTTACAGAGCCTGGTAAAGGAAAGGACATGAGCTGCAGATACATTATGATGGATTGGTAATCTAGTTAATGCTGATGGCAAGCTAATAAAGTTCGCTATTAGAATCATAGAATCATAAAATCTTACTGTACAAAAGGAGGGCATTTGGCCCATTGTGTCTGTGCCAGCTCTTTAAAAACAGCAATTTAATCCCACTCCCCAGCTCTCTCCCCATAACCTCACAAACCCATCCTCCCCAAATACCTCCCTTTTAAAAGTTGTTGTCAAATCAACCTCAACCATCTTTACAGGCAATGCATTCCAGATTTGAACAAATCGCTGAGTGAAAACATTTCTCTTCCCCTTTGCTTCTTTTTAAAACTATTTTAAATCTGTGACCATGAGTCACTGATATGCCCATTAGTGGAAACAGTTTTTCCCTATCTACTCTGTCAAATCCCCTCATGATCTTAAAAACCTCTACTAGCTCTCCTCGCAATCTTCTCTGTTCCAATGAGAATAAACCTAGGCTCTCTAGCCTTTCCTCAAAACTGAAGTCCCTCATTCCTGGTACCATCCTAGAACATCTCCTCTGCACCCTTTCCAATGCCTTAATATCCTTCCTAAAGTATGGTGACCACAGTGAACATAGTACTCTAGCTGAGGCCTAACCAAAGTTTATGAAGCCAAGTATCCCGTATGCTTTTTGATAGCCTTATCTACCTGTCCTGCCACCTTCAAAGAATTACTCACACAAACCCCCAGTTCTCTCTGTTCCTTCACACCCCTTAAAATTGTACTACCTATTCTATATTGCCTTCCCTCATTTCTCCTCCCCAAATGCATCACCTCACATTTCTCTTCACTAAACTTAATTTGCCATGTGTCTGCCCATTTTACCATTCTGTCTATATCTTCTTGCAGATATCCTCCTCACTATTTACTATTTTTCCTAACTTTGTGTCATAGATTCATAGAATTTTACGGCACAAAAGGAGGCCATTCGGCCCATCTTGTCTGTGCCGGCTCTTTGAAAAGAGCGATTCAATCCCACTGCCCTGCTCGCTCCCCATAGCCTAATAGACCTGTTCTCCCTAAATAAAGATCTAATTCCCTTTTAAAAGTTGTTATCGAATCAGCCTCCACCACCTTTTCAGGCAATGCATTCCAGATTCCAACAACTCGCTGAGTGAAAAAAATTCTCCTCAGCTCCCCTCTACTTCGCCTTGAAACTATTTTAAATCTGTGACCACGAGTCACAGATTCGCCCACGAGTGGAAATAGGTTTTCTCTATTTGCACTGTCGAAACCCCTCATGATCTTATAAACCTCTATTAGGTCTCCCCTCAATCTTCTCTGCTCCAGAGAGAATAACCCTAGCCTATCTAGCCTCTCCTCATAGCTGAAGTCCCTCAATCCTGGCACCATCCTAGTAAATCTTCGTTGTACCCTTTCCAATGCCTTCACATCCTTTCTGTAGTGTGGTGACCAGAATTGAACACAGTATTCCAGCTGAGGCCTCACCAAAGTCTTATAGAGGTTAGTCAGCACTTCCTGACTTTTGTACTCTATACCCCTATTTATAAAGCCTAGTATCCCATATGCCTTCTTAACAGCCTTGTCTACCTGTCCTGCCACCTTCAACGAGTCACTAACACAAATCCCCAGGTCTCTCTGTTCCTTCACACCATTTAAAATTGTACTATCTAGCCTATATTGCCTCCTTTCATTTCTTCTCCCAAAATGCATCACCTCACACTTCTCTGCATTAAACTTAATCTGCCATGTGTCTGCCCACTTTACCAATTTGTCTATATCCTCTTGCAGATGATTACTATCCTCCTCACTATTTACTATTCTCCCTAACTTAGTGTCATCTGCAAACTTGGAAACTGTACTCCGTACACCCAAGTCCAGATCATTGATGTAGATTACAAACAGCAATGGTCCCAAAACTGATCCCTGTGGCACACCACTGCTCACTTCCCTCCAATCTGAAAAACAGCCGCTCACTACAACTCTCTGCTTTCTGTCTCGCAGCCAGTTGTGGATCCACGCTGCCACTGTCCCTTTTACGCCATGGGCCTTTAATTTCATAATAAGTCTCTCATGTGGCACTTTGTCAAATGCCTTTGAAAGTCCATGTAAACAACATCAACTGCGCTACCATTATCCACCCATTCCGTTACCTCATCAAAAAATTCTATCAGATTTGTAAGGCAAGATTTGCCTTTAACAAATCCATGTTGACTGTCCTTTATTAGCCTATATCTTTCTAAGTGAAGATCTACCTTGTCCCTGATTATGGACTCTAGAAGTTTGCCCACTACCGACGTTAGACTGACTGGTCTGTAGTTACCAGGCTTGTCCTTCTGCCCCTTTTTATACAAGGGAGTAACATTAGCTATCCTCCAGTCCTCTGGCACGACCCCTGTGTCCAAGGAAGATTGAAATATCGTGGCCAGAGTCCCTGCTATTTGCTCCCGTGCCTCCCTTAGTAACCTAGGGTGCATCCCATCCGGACCAGGTGACTTATCCACCTTGAGCGACGTCAACCTTTTTAGAACTTCCTCTCTGGTTATAATTATTCTATCCATTTCTCCTACCCTCTCCTCCAATACCATGGCATTGGCTGTATCCTTTTCTTTTATGAAGACAGAGGCGAAGTACTCATTCAGTACATCAGCCATGCCCTCTGCCTCCACAATGAGATTTCCTCCTAGGTCCCTAATTGGCCCCACCCTATCCTTGACCAACCTTTTACTCTTAATATGTTGGTAAAAAACCTTAGGGTTCCCCTTAATCTTACTCGTTAATTGTTCTTCATGCAGTCTCTTTGCCCCTCTAACTTCCTTTTTTAGTTCTATCCTACACTTCCTATATTCTGCTTGGTTCCCTTCTGAATTTTGAGCCTGACACTTATCATAAACCTCTGTTTTTTGTTTTATTTTGGCCCCGATTTCCTTAGTCATCCAGGGAGGTTTGGATGCCTTACATTTCACCTTTGTGGGGATGCTTTTGACCTGTGCCTGAACTATCTCCTCTTTGAACGCTGCCCACTGCTCGTTAGTTGTCTTACCTGCCAATTTTTCTTTCCAATCCACCTTGGCTAGGTCCCACCTCAACTCATTGAAATTAGCCCTTTTCCAGTTGAGTGTCCTCACCTGTGATCGTTCCTTATCCCTTTCCATAATTATTCTGAATCTAACGATATTGTGGTCACTATTCCCTAGATGCTCACCTACATCTGCAAACTTCAAAATAGTATTCCCTATACTCACGTCCAGATCACTAATATAAACTAAAAAGAGCAGTGGTCCCAATACCAATCCCTGGGGAATGCCATTGTACACTTCCCTCCAGTTACATGTTGATTGGATCAAATTAATGGCTTGATGTAGCAATTGACTTGATAACTGGTTGCATTTATCCAAAACTCAGCCCTTCTATTTATCATCAGCTCTCCTCCCTTTGTTGAGAATTATCCTTACATTTATACCTTGTAAAGATGTACACATTGACCTCGTCAAGATATCTGGAACTTCGGAGTCAGACAGTCTGATATCCATAATTGTCAACAATTTCCAACAGCTTGTTTGAAACATGATTTTGTCTATCCACAGTGATGTTGTGGAAAACTTTACTCATAAAGATTCAGCCACTTGTTTTCCATTCTCCTTGGTCTTAATGCATGTGCCTGTAGTCAACAAATCCATGAATCTTTGCACACTTCTTTGGTCAACCCAAGTCAACCAAGAATTATTGGATTGCTTACACTAGCTGAAGGAGTTTAGATAGAAAATGTACTAAGTGTCAAAGGCAAAAGTTGAAGGGTGGTAGAGTAGTAATGCCTGTGTCTCTGTAAAATAACATTTATTTTCAGAAATTTGTAACTCGCTTTCCTGTCTTCTGCTAATCTCTTTGCTGCATCTCTCACTGATTTGCTCACTGTATTGTTTACGTTAGGAAAAGTCCATCTAATTTGCCTTCCAACTTCCTGATTTTCACCTACTCATATATGTCCCAAACTGCCTATGTACTATATCCCATAATGTTATTACCTAAAAGAAAGCTACTTAATCTGTGTTTGAAAGAATCACCACTTCCTGCTTCAGCTGTCTCCCTCGGGACTTTTATACAGCCTATTACTGCCACAATATATGTTTATGTTTAGGTGATACAGATACACTTCTATTTATAATATTAACAGGGAAGCCCTTGAAGCCGAGACGAAAAAGAGGATTGCAGAAGTGGAGCAGTTCAAAGCACTGTTTCCTGCATGGAAAAGACGGATGAGAGAATACCAAAACGACATGTCCATGATCGCGGATAGAATTGACGCAGTTCACAAAGGAGCCACAATAGCGAACATTACAGGGTCCTCAATGGGCGCTGTTGGAGGACTTTTATCCATTGGTGGGTTAGTCGCTGCCCCTTTCACAATGGGTGCCTCATTGGGGCTCACAGCTTGGGGAGCTGGTATAGGTTTAGCTGGAGGTGTCACTAACATTGTAGCTCGTGGCACAGATGTTGTTGTACAACGGGACATATCCAAAGAAGTTGATAAAATCATGGAGCGATATAGAGCAGACAGTACAGAAATGGCAGATTGCTGCAATCAGTGTGTCAGCACAATTCAATTCTTACATCCCTCCAATGATGGTTCACAACATACATTGGAGAGTATAGCTGAAACCCTAACGAAAAGGATGATTGGTCTTTCCTCAGTGAGAACAGAAGCGGCAAGTATAGCAGCGAGAGGTGCCGCGAAGAGAGCAGCCAACAGAGCAGTGAAGGAAGCAGCGAGGAAATCAGCCAAAGAAGCCATGAGGAAAGCAACCAAAGAAGCGGCGCGTAGAGCAGCCAGCAGAGCAACAGGAAATGCAGTGGGAAAAGCAGTCAGCAGAGCAACAGGCAAAGCAGTGGGGAAAGCAGTCAGCAGAGCAGCCAAAGATGCAACTGAGAAAGCAGTCAGCAGAACAGCCAGACAAGCAACAGGAAAAGCAGCGGGAAGACCAGCGGGGAAAACAGTGTGCAAAACCATGAGCAAACAAGCATTAGGTGCACTGGGTGTGTCAGGGCTATTTGTTGCTTGGGATGTCTATACTATAGTAAAGGATTCCATGGAGCTCGCAGAGGGATCTGGGACTGAACTAGCTAATCAGATACGATATTTGGCTCAACAGATGGAGAAAGAAGTGATGTTGTATCAACAGATTTATAACCCTCTAGAAGGTGTTATGGACAATGATATGGCACAGTGACACAGCCTTACTAGTCCAAAGGGTTTTCTTCATTCTACGTTCTCGAGTGAGTGAGGGAGGGAGGGAGGGAGGGAGGGAGGGAGGGAGGGAGGGAGGGAGGGAGGGAGGGAGGGAGGGAGGGAGGGAGGGAGGGAGGGAGGGAGGGAGGGAGCGAAAGTGCGAGTGAAGGAGTGAGCGAGCGAAGGAGCGAGCAAGCAAAAAGTTGTATTTTCTCACTCAAGATGGCGTCTGTTGGGATATGGAGGTACTGTATTAAAAATTAATTATAGTTAGTTCCAATCAGGCACCAATTAAAATAATCTATCAACACAGGCATGGTCAGCAACCTTGAGCAAAAGGGAGAGAAACAACTTGTCTACACAAAACACCAGGTGCACATTGCCCTCTCAAAGTCTGGGAAAATAAGGGAAGCGAGTACAGGCGGCGGTGGATAAGATAAAGGGAGGAGTTGAATAACAGCTCCTGCAAACCTGGCCTTAAGATTGTCTGGTTTTGACATCGCTTCTGGACAATGTCCAAGTGATCAACTGGCTGAGTTAATTATGATGGAGAAGTATAAAGATAGGAGAGAAAGAGCGGCTCATTATAACAGTTGAGGAGTGTCTCAGGGTAAACCAAGATCTCCAGCCTGCCACTGTTGTCCAGAACTACTGGAACGGGTCATGGTTCCAGTTGTTTTGTTTTACAGGCAGAGAAGGGTCAGTTGGAGAAGGAAAGTAAGAAGGAGTGAGTATTATGAGAAGCCTGAACCTGACTTATTTTGTAACAGCCTGAATACAGCATTGTATTCTACATAGAACTGGTAGTATAATTATTTTAATCTATGATTCTAAAATTGCTTATCATCATTAAATCACTATACCTTTATTAAGGATTGTTGGGTCATTACTTTGAACTCTCAGGATCAGAAATCCCAACAAAATCCTTTCCTCATCTAAATCATCCCCATTAGCTTCATTTTCAAACTCGAGACAGAAAGTTTCCTGAGAGCCATATCCACTCATCTCTGGGAACATCCTGATAAACATATGACATCCTAGTAAGGTTACAGCGCAATAGGAAAGTGAATCAATCAGGTGGCCCAGTGGGAAGGGACAGATGTGGCCTTTAAATCTCTGTAGAGTCCTTGCAAATTACACTATTTTGATGGAATTCTAACATTAAAAAAATTACTTTGATGCAAAATCTTTGAAAATATAAAAATATGCGGCTCAACATCAACAGCTTTACATCAGCCTTCCCAAGTCATCCTCTTCACTCCTCCTTCCATCTGCTGCTCACACCTTCCCTTTCCCACTGACTCTCAATCTGCTGCACTCAAGGTCATATCAACAGAGTTGTGTGGTTATCAGGTTCTATCATGTACGGAGCTGGAGCAGGACATAACATCCAACAAAAACTCAGTGAGCATAGAACGAGAAAACTGATTGAGGTTGATATTGCCGGAAGTAATGATTAAATATCCAGGTGAGGTATTTTAGATGTAGTTTGCTTTACAATTCAGTTAATTGTGTCCAGTTGCTTTGTGGGAATCATCTTCGTATTAGGAATCACTTTCATTTCAATATGTTCACAAATAAAATGCTGTTGTTACACTTTACAATCCTGAACACACGACAATCCTGTAAATGTCTCTGACAGCTTCACTGGGTACAGGGAGCTTTATCAAATACCAAGTATTATTGGTACAGTACTACTAATCATCACTGAAAACAGTTTCAGGCTTTGCCAATGTAATCCTGATCAAATCAAATCTGGATTGTGCCCAGTTTAATTCTTGGGACGTCCTCCTGACGTGAAAGGTGCTATACAAGTGTAATTTTGTTGTTGTTAATTCTAATGTGATCCTTACAGACATCAATATGACCCTGTAGCCAGTTGACTGTCAGTGTGATCCTCATGGTGACCAGTGTTACACTGTAGCCAATGTTACGAATTAAAAGTGAATTATAAAAATGTAGAAATATTTAATTGTGTTTCAATGCTGATCTCTCGCTCCCATTCTCTGTGTCTGCATTATGGCTGCTGCCCCGACATGCGTCTCTCCTTGGAAATGTTTATTTTCCTACCCCACCGCCCACCATGCCCCACACTCCGCTACTCCAACTGTCCTTCACTCCCACCACCCACTTCATATTCTCTCTCTCCTGGACCCCACTTCAACACTTCATATCATCACATGAAAGGCAGCTCTTGTGTAGACAGCACCTGATGTGCACTGTCTTAGGCTGAACATCAGTACAGTCTTAGTACATAGTACATACAACTTAGTACTTAGAACTTCGTACAGTCCTGCCGTACATCTATTATAATTGATATTTCACATTCAGGATGGGAATGTCAAACGTTCCCATTCTCATGTCCTTGAAACAATTATCTCACATAGAAACACCGAGGCTACAATCTGCAAAATTGATATAGAAGAACATCTTGATCAAACACCGATCAAAACACTAATTGTTAAGGGGACAAAATCGATTGTTATGAAACTTGAATTGATATAGAAAATATCTTTCACACAATACTAATTAAAACATGCATTTGTTATGGAAAACCATCTTCAACAATCCCTAGCAGCACTAAACAAGACATCTTGACATTTTTCTAGCATAATTATTTGTAACCGTTAATAAAAATAGCGTATATCCAACATAAGAATTCCTAACCATTGATTAAAATAAGTATTTTGACTACATACGTTAACTATCTATATATATAAAAGCCTTAGGTATGTTTCCTCTGCATCCTGATGCGGATAGCGCTGTGTCAAATCTATCTTCTATTATATTTATTATACAGTATATATATAAAAGTATGTTTCCGCAAATGTAACAATTAACTTCTAAAAGGAAAACAAAAACCAATGTCGCAGACAGGCTTGGCCTTTTATATATATTTAAAAACTGTTTTTGGTACTCTCTGTCTAACCTTTCCTTTTTATCCATGCTTCTTCAGTTGTTGAAGTGAAAAGATCTTTTAAGAGAGGAGCTAAACTTTATAAAGAAACGTCTAACGAAACTTTACCATCGTGACAACACTTTGTATGTCTCTTCTTAGTGTTGAGTTGCAAAGGCCAAAAATTCAAAACAATGTATTAACATGCGTGCCTGCGATTACCGCACGAACGATTGGTACAACACTGTAACATTGTCACTGTAACATTGTTGTGTGTCATTGCTATAACACTGTAGTGTTGACTGAAATCTTACGGCACACGTACCCCATAAGAAGTGTAAACATGACTGAACCGTCTGAGAGAACTCTGAGGAACCGTCGAAGGTTTGCTAATGAAACATCAGAGGAGAGATCAAATAGACTAAGAGACAGAAATGAAACTCTACAATGACGAACAGAGAACATTGAAGAAAGAGAAGAACGATTCGAAACAAGAAGAGCGAAACGCCATACGCCTAATCAAGTTGAGCTACCAGATGTGAATAATCAACAAGCTGTAATCATAGAGGCCCGTGTAATAGATGGATTGAACTCAGATATTGTTCTCATACCTCTCATTCCATCTGATACAAACATACCTTTCAAACTCAAATGTTATCGAAGGCAACGTTGAAAAGGTGATTCTACAGATGGGTCTCGAATGAGTTGAGGAAGGGGGAAAGGCAGAGGGATTGCGGAATGGAGTTCATGAGTTGGGGGCAGACTGGCTGAAGACCCACCCGCTAATCTTCTCATTTTATTGTTTGTTGACCATTTCCGTAAGAGCTCTATACCTAACTAGCTATATCCCCACAAAACATACGCAGCCTAGTGTTTTTGAACATGTTTATTCATATATTTCACTGTAAACACAATTAACAATCTCGTTCTTCTCAGATATAACACTTAATGAGTCCAATGATCGAACGCTTGAGAGAGATACATACAGTTGCCCGTGACTGAATACAGGTTTCGGAAGGTTTTGCAAATTCTGTCAAAAGTCTGTCCCTGTTACTTATTGATGGCCATGGAAAAGGCCAAACGTATAGGAAGCTGTCTTCTTTTGAATCCATCTATGACATGGGCCTTTATGATGTGTCTTTGTGGACGCGTAATTGTCAATCTTATACCATTGCAGAGTCCCTGTGATGGCATATGTTTCCGTAATAGCATGATTACAGCACCTATTCCCAGTTTTAGTGCATGAGGAGGCATTCCTGTTGGTGTTAAGCTGTTGAGAAACTCTTCAGGGTTTGTCAGATGGTCACTTGGTTCATCGCGCTACAGTATCCACACTTTTGTAGGCAGTCTCTCCTCTGGGCATACGATCTAACACTTTGTTGTTCAGTTCTAAAGAATCCTCATTTGTAACACTCAGTACAGCTCTGCCTTTGAGTTGCTGAGCTGTAACAGTGTTGACATTAATGTCACCATTAATGTTCCATAGAGTCTTCTGTGTTTGAAAAACAGTGTGGAAGCAAACTTATAGTTGCACCACTTCTTCCATCGCCTACATCTAAAAGCCAGTCTGAAAATTCCTTCTCACTTGCTCGCGCTCGCATATTACGTGTAAGTTTCAGTACATGGAATTCGGCCCATAGCCTATGTTTCTTTATACAACTGGCAACAGTTAGAGATCTTGAGCCTCGTAGTATCACCAGTCGGACTTGCCTGAAGTCTCCACCCAGTAGTATAACTTTCCCTCCCAAGACTTGTCTACTCCAGTCAGTCTGTCTGCTGATTGAAAGGCATGAACATGCGTCATTGGTGCTTCATCCTACACTATCAGTTTTGATTGGAGAAGTGCCTTAGCTTTCTCTGTGTTTGGCTTTAAATTGCATGTTGAAATTTCATTCAGCAGCAGAGGTATCTTGAACGTAGAGTGAGCAGTTCTGTCTCCTGCTAACAGAGTTGCTGCAATACCTGTAGACACAACAGGAGTAACACTATCTCCCTTGCCTCGTATGGTGTGTAGTAGAGTTGAGTAAAGAAATGTCTTTCCAGTTCCAGCTGGACCATCAAGAAAAAAGCAATGTTGATTAGTGTCCGAGTTATTGTATATGGCCTCAAGAATAGGGTCAACTGCCATTTTTTGTTCGTTGTTCAGTTTTACTGTGATTGCGATCACTTTGGCTTGTTCTTTCAAAACTTTGAAGGATTGCAGATACAGAGATGATGTCAGCATTCCAACAGCTGGTAGATGCAGTTTTAGAAGGCTCAGACCATAGGTTTTCAATAGTTTGTTGATTTCCGCAAGAGCATAGAGAGGGACAGTTCCTTCAGAATAACGTCTTATGAAATCTTCACTCATGCCCTGCTTGTGTCTTTCCCATAGTTCAGGTACATCTTCTGGTTCTTCAAATCCACCTATCATTGCAAAGAGTAACCGTATATAACTTGGTGTACGTGTCTCTGTTACCTCGGCAAGTGTGTGGTGCCATATCCTGTCTTCTTGCAAAGTCTGTGGTCTCTGCAAGTTTGCTGAAATGTTTCACAGAGTTGTCCATTGACTGTTCGCAAATGCTCAAAACTCGTAGCTCTTGTAACTCTTGTAAGAAACATGTGGAAATAATAGCGCTCGCTGACTTGAATACTTACAACAGACATACGTCCAATAACCTCCACCTCGTTGCCTACGTTTCTATTTGCCTGATGTCTTCTCAAATACGTAGCACTTGGATATCTTATCGTAATTGAATTGTGTTGCTTGCTCATCTGTTCTGTTTAATTCAAACCATGCCCCAAACATAGTCTTTTTAGACATTTCCAGCTATAAACCTCCTCTTCTCTGCTTTCATGGAAGATCACTTGCTGCTGATTGGGTAGATGCACTGCCAATCTTGTAACGGTGTGTGACCTCTCTGACATCGGAAACTCACTCAAACACCACATTGCTTCAGGTGCACTAACATACCGTCCATCTAAGAAAGTTAGAATCTCATCGTGGTCCAAAACTCCATCAGTACCTTCTCTCTGTAATCCCACAGATGCCACATCATGGCCTTTGTAAACATAGAGATACTTTACACTTTTCATGGATGCACACACTTCCACATTAATGTGCACATTGAATATATTCGATAACCATGGATTATAAGGTACAATCCATTGATTGTCCACGTCATACTTTACTACTTTAACAGCAGGTCCTTCTCTTCTCTTATATATCGGGTAGCAGTTGACATTCTCTTCTGTTGAATCTCTGAACTCTTTTGGAAATCCCTTACTGCATACACCTTCTTTCATGCACAGAGACTGTGTATTGAGTGCTCCGCAGGGACCATGTAACATGCACTTTATGATGATTTCAAACAACCTTGGATTTGTTTGTGAGCATGATAGCTCTGCACTTACGACTCTGTCAATGTCATCCTTTGTACGTATTTTACAAACTGTAGACAAAGTGAGGAGTATATGCACATGCGATATAGTCCACGTTTCTGGAACTCGATCTCGTAGATGTAGGCTATTACAGTACCAACAAGGTTCCGCTTGAGAATGTCGTCAAGCAGTTCTGCAAGTTTCATTTTGAACACTCGCACAGTTATGTCTGGTCTGTGTTCAGGTGTTGCTTTCCCTCCATTGCATTCACTATCTCAGGCCAGGCAGGATTGCAAGTAAACGTAACAAATAGATCAGGTCACCCAACTTTCGTACAATTGCCATAGCATCCTGATAGTTCTGTTGCATGTACCTTGGGCTCCCTTGGAAAGTCGAAGGCAGAATTATCATCTTCCCTGCTATCAAGTTCTGGTCCTGAGCTCTTCTTTCTACTACATCCATCAGTCCATGGTACATTTCCACTCGTAGATCTTTCCGATTATGGCGTAAGTAGTTTAGTCTAGATCCTTCAGTCTTTACATATGTGTCTACAACGTATTGCTGAAATAATTTCCCACTACTGTGTAATACGCTAAAGCCAGGTCTCAACACAAGTCTATAAGCAAAGAATTGCAACTGTGTTACTTTCTGACGTCTTGCAGTTCTTCTCTCTTCTACGTGTTGCAGTTTCTCGTGCCAACCACCCTCTCTCTCTCTCCACACGGGAAGAGCAGTGGACACACCATAGGGTCTCCATTCTTGTTTAGAAGCGATATATTTCTACAGCAGTCGGAACTGTGGGATATATGCATATGTCTTTATTTGCAGGTGGATCTCCATCTTCTCCAACAAATATTGCAGCAACATCCGTTCTTGATGTAGGTGCATTATATTGTCTCTTGTCTAAGTCTGGGTCTTCCATAAATACCATGCGCACACTCATTGTTAGATTGGCCTGGGTTATTTGATGCATTTGCTTATATGACTCAGTAAATGGGTTAACTTGTCGCAGCATCTCATCCAATTGTTGCACTACGTAGGCCGTACACCCTTGGTTTGATTGGTTTTCAAGCCGTTTGGTTGTTGCTTCAGCAGAATCGAAAATGTACAGTTGTCCATATCCATATTTGGAAAGCAGGATTTGTCAGTATTGTTGATGTATCACTTCAGGAAGTCAGCTCATTCTGCATTGATGAAAGTGAAAGAAAATCATGCCACAAGTTTATAAACACAGCATATTGCATCTCATGTAGAATTTCTCCAGTATATGCAGCCAGTCAGTGACACAGGTCACCCTGTGATACCAGGTAATTGGATTGTTTGTTGTTAAACTATTAACAATTTCTACTGTCTCACACACCTATTGCTGTAACCAGATGTATATTTTACTGATGTTCCTATACCGCAGAAAGTATTAATTTTAGTTAAGCTTTCGTTAGATCATAGCCATAAAGAGGAGAGGATCTTATCCTGTTCCTTCTACATTTCAACTTCTGTATTTTGATTATTTGATTATGCAAAGTGACAAATGTGTTGTGGGGTTAATCATTTCAATAATCATTTCTCATACAAACTCTCCATCTCTTTTATTTTGTTTTTCAGTTCTTCTCCTGTTGTTTCTGTATTTCATCTTCTGTATTGTGACTTTTTGATTATATTTTGTATTTTGGACCTGACATTTATGATAAGCTCCTATTCCCATTTTATTTTAAATCCAATTTCCTTAGTCCTTTGGGGAGGTTTGGATGTGCTATCTTTACCGTTTGTGTGCATGTATTTGTTTCGTCCTCAAACTATCTACTCTTTGATGGCTTTCCAAGGCTTGTTAGCTGGTGGGGGGGTGGGGGGGGGTAAGGGGATTCAGGAGTGCATTTGAAGGTACAATCGAAGAGAAGGGTTTAAAGTTGTGTCTTGAAGGAGGCAAGGACGTGAGCAATGTGATGGGACTGTGAAATTGAATTCAAGAGGGTGAGGGTAGACTGGCTGAATGCCCACCCACAATCTTCACCTTTGATTGTTTATTATTCCGTTCCATACCTAATGATGTTGTGTCCAGATTCTCACTGACTGAAACCTGTCCCCACTTGCCCCACTTCATTTCCCAGAACTAGATCCAGCACAGCTGCCTTTCTCTTTTGGCTGGAAATATGCTGATACTAAAAGTTATCCTGTAGACATTTCAGGAATTCTTTCACCTCCTTGCCCTTTACACTATTATTTGGCCGTCTATCTTAGGATAATTGAAATTTCGATTATTGCTTCTAAATCGGTTTTGCTTCTCGGATGTCAAATGACCAATTAGTGACTATTAATGTTAACAGTTTGTACTGTACTAGACACCTAATGCTGTAACCATAATTAAGTTTTGCTGATCTTGACTATAAAGCAGGAATTACTAACTTTAATTAGGCTGTCATTAGATCACATCCACAGAGAGATTGTGCACTCTATCGATTCTCAAGGGAAATGAATATCGGAGTGGAGGCTCATGTAGCTCAGTGGTTAGTGCAATCGCCTTGCAAATGAGAGATCTGGGTATGATTCCCGGCTGCATGAAACCTTGGGCAAATTTCATTATTCCATTCGCTTGATAATAATCGCTCAAAGAAAGCTATAATAAATTGGTCACATCAATTCACAATTGTTTGTGGGACACTGCTGTGTTGCTGTGTTTTGCCCACAATGATGAGGTCAATTACAGTATATACTGTGAAGTGCTTTGAGTCATCTAGAAGACATGGAAAGTGTCTAATTTTATATTATCTTATCAAATAAAAGAACTATTATTAATATACTGTGGAGTATAAAAGTGTATGGATAGAATGGCTAGTGTCTGTGCTGTAACACTATGTAATTCTATTGGGAGCTGCGTTTTCAAGAGACGTTCAACAAATGGTGGGGGGTTTTCGCTGAAAAAAAAGGGATAAAATAGAGGATAGAGTGTTTTCCTCTCACCATGAATGCTGCCTGACTGGCTTTGTGTTCCCAGCCACTGCTCTATTTATGCTGTGTGCTGACTACGGGAACTCTCTCCTCATCAGCCTTCCCAGCTCCTCCCTTCACAAGCTGCAGATCATTCAGAATTCTGCAGCTCATATACTCTCCCGTACCAGGCTACGCAACCACATCACTCCCACCCTCGCCCGTCTCCACTGGCTCCCCATCCCCCACAGGATCGAATTCAAGAACCTCATCCTCACTATCAAGGCCATTCACGGCCTTCGCCCCCACCTATCTCTCTGACCTGCTGTCTCCCTATCAGTCTGCCCGCACCCGTTGTTCAGCAGACTCAGGCCTGCTCCGCATCCACCGCCCTAACCACCCAACCATCGGCAGCTGGGCTTTCAGCCTCTCTGCTTCCACACTGTGGAACTCCATCCTGCATCCCCTCTGCCTTGCTTCCTCCCTTTCCTCCAAGGCCGGTCTCAACCTTCCTCTTTGACCACGCCTTAGGCTCCCCCACTAACTCTTCCCCCTCTCCCCCATACCTCGACCCTACCCCCCACCCGCTCGGGTCCCGACCTGACTGTTCAGTACTTTGGGACTTCCTCCCGACGTGAAAGGTGCTACATAAGTGCAATTTTGTTGTTGTTGTTATATCAGATTTCCAACATCTGCAGTACTTTGCCTTTTGCTCAGAGGATAACAATCCTTGCTTTTGATATTGCGCTTTTCACATCTAGACATCTCAAAATGCTTCACAGAATATACTGTAAAGTGAATTGGCTGTATATATGTGGGTAAAACATGGCAACCAATTGCACACATCAGCGTACCACAAATGGTCGTGGATTAAAATGACTTTTAATTTAGAATTTAACATTCTGAAATAGTTGTTGGGTTAAGCAGTGGCAGGTTGTTGATCAGTGCATAGTGACAAGTGTTTTGTGGGGTTGAGGCCTATTTTCTGTTACTGGCATGGATTTATAATTTGGTTGCAGATTATCAAATCCCCTCAGACACCATTTCACATTTGAAACAAACAACTTCTTTTAACTGAATCTTATGATGGCTGCTCTTCAGGAATGTCAGCAGTGCAAACAGGAAGTAAGTAAGTAGTGCTGACTTCCTATGTTAACAAATCATCAGCCAAGCTGCTCCGATCAGATGATAGAAAGCCCAGAGCCGACAATGCAGATATGGACAATTTGGGATAGTTGAATTTGATGGGCGTTTGAGTGAAGGAGACAAGTGAAGAGAGCATTAGAAAATTCCTTGGTTTCTCTTAGATACTTGGAGACTCTCAAACCAACTGAGAGTTGCATGCATCCCACCTATACATGGAAATTCCTGTTAGTTGGAGTGGAATGGAATGCGCATGATTCTATGTATTTTCTGTTATCTGGACAGGTCAGTCAGTATTGTTGATGTGTCACCTCAGGCAATCAGCACATTCTGCGTTGATGAAAGTAAAAGAAAGTAAACACAGCATATTGCATTCATGTAGAATTCCTCCAGTGTATGCAGCCAGTCCTGATACCAGGTAATTGGATTGTTTGTTGATAAACTATCAACAATTTCTATTGTCTTACATACCTCATGCTCTAACCGGGCGTACCTTTTACTGATGTTGACGATATAGCTGGAAATATTAGCTTGAGTTAAGCTTTCATTAAATCATGACCACACAGAGGCTGTGCAAGTCATTGATTCTCAAGGGGAATGAATGCCAGAGTGGATGCTTCAGTAGACTATAAACACCAGGGTATGGGCTGAATGACCAGTGTCTATGCTGTAATACTCTGTGTAATTCTATGATGAACTATGGTTTCGCAAGAGGCTGACTAAATTGGAGTTGTTTATGCTGAAACAGGAAAAAGATAAAACAGCAGATTTAACATTTCTGAAACAGACTGTGAGGTTAAACAGTGGCCGATTGTTAATTGTCCGTGCAAAGTGACGAGTGTGTTGTAGAGTTAATCTTTTCGATAATCATTTCTCACACAAACTCTTTGTCGCTTTTATTCCATTTTGCAGTTCTTCTCTTCTTCTATATTTCAATCTTCTGCATTGTGATTATTTGATTATATTTGGTATTTTGGACCTGACATTTAGGATAATATCCTATTTCTGTTTTTTAATCCCAATTTCCTTAGTCCTTTGGGGAGGTTTGATTGCCCTACCTTTACCCTTTTTATGAATGTATTGGTTTCATCCTCACACTATCTACGCCTTGAAGGAATTGAGAGAATGAGAGTTTCAGCGACCTGAGGGGTGTGGCAATGGCAGAGTCAGGCAATGTTGCAGAGGTGAGGGAAGGCAGAGCAGATTGTGGCATCGAATTGGAGGAGAAAAGCCACCTGAGGATTGAACAAGACACTTAGGTTCCCGACTGGCTTGGGGAGGAGAAGAATGCATCCCTGGAAGTTGATGCTGCCAGTGCCTCACATGCAGAGGCACTGATGCAAGCCATTCAGGGAGGCCTCGGTCTTGTTGACATTCAACTGTAGAAAGTTAGCTCTTATCCAGGTCTTGATGTCCGACTGTGCCCTGAAGCTGTGGAACTCTCCCTCAATCTCTATTCTTGCCCCCTCTTTTCCTATTTAGAGGTCATGCTTGAAGACCTTTGTCTTCTTGACATTCGACTGTAGAAAGTTAGCCCTAATTCAGGACTTGATGTCTGACGGGCAGTCTGTCAAGACAGCAAAGGTCCTGGAATTGAAAATGGAAGCAAAAAGATAGAGTTGGGTGTGATCCGCATACATACAGAAGTTGACTCTATGTCTATAGATGGTGTCACCAAGTGAGAGCATATAGCTGTTGAATCTCATTATAGACTTTGACCAGGGTTGTCTCCATGCTGTCCTCCCGACGTGAAAGGCATTCTATAATGTAATTTTGTTGTTGTTTATCAGCCTTGAGATATGAGGCTGTAGCCTTTCTTTCTGTGGTCCATTGTTCATACATCAATGCTCAAGGACCCAATTGCTCATTATCTCAGACCATTGAACATCTTCCTAGGAAAATATGGAGTGTAATCAGTAGCTGACCTTAACCGGTCCATCCAAGCTACTCTGAACCCCGGCTAAACTAGTCATTATTAAAGGATTGTGGGTAGGTTACATTCTAAATGTGTATACTGATTAATAAAAAAGTCTTTCACAATTATACAGTACTTTCAGATAATATCTAATACATAAATTACAGAATCCTTACATTCCTCCCTTTTGAACTCTATGCCTCTATGTATAAAGCCGTGGGATGCAATATGTTTTTTTTAACCAATCTATCCACGTTGCCTGTAATTAATTAATTATAAACTTGTATTTATCTAAGCGAAAATTATTTTTGCTCTGAATTACCATGACATTTTCCTACCACCAATTTTGGCTGACTGATCTGTAGTTACCAGGTTTATCTGTCTCACCTGTTTTGAACAGGGATGTAACTTTTGCAACACTGCAGTGTTCTAACACCAATCCCATATCCAAGGCGGTGTGAAAGATTGTGGCAAGAGCCTCAAATATTTCTACCCTAACTACCCTCAGCAATGTAGGATACATCCCATCTGAACCAGGTGATGTTTCTACTTTGAGTGCTGCCAACCTTTAAGTACAGCACCTCCTCTCTATCTATTTTTATCCCACCCAAATTTTCTACTTAGTAATTAAAGCATTTAAAAATATATATATTTATTACAAACAAAACACAAAATACTACAGATGCTGGGAATCTGAAACAAAAACAGAAGTTGTTGGGGAAACTCAGCAGGTCAGGCAGCATCCATGGAGAGAGGAAACAGAGTCAACGTTTCAGGTCTACAACCTTTTGCAAGAACTGGATGCTGCCTGACCTACTGAGTTTCCCCAGCAACTTCTGTTTTTGTTTTATATTTAATATAGCTTATCAATGATTGGGGATCCCCAAAACGAAATATGTCTGTGACACACCCCCTGCAAGACCTTTCCAATGAAGTATAAGTCTCTATATTGATCAGTTATTGCATTCATGGTGGACAGACATAGAGACACACCGACATTTCATCTTTATTAGAGAAGATTGTGAGAATTTCCTTTCCTCAGTGAAAACTAAGACAAAAACATCCAAACAGATCTGCTGTCCCCATCATATCCACCAGCCATTTACCATTTCTGTCTGAGGTGGCCTCTTGAGCTTTCCTTTTATTGGAAGTAAGTTTCTAAAAATCATTAGTTTAATATTACTCAGTAGTCTTTTTTCATGTTCTCTCTTTGCCTTCATAATTATCCTTTGTGTTATTTTTCTGTGCCATCATCACTGATAATGTATTGATAATTATGGGGGAAAAATCAGATTTCTAGGATGATACAAGGCCCTGAATTCACTAGCAAACATTAATTCCTATTTACCCCATGCTGGCTGGACGTATCTGAACTGGTGGTTAATAAGTCATCTTCAGTGTTCAATCATCATAATAATAATAATCCCTGCATTTGATGTAGCACCTTATCATGTATTTGAGCTATCTCAAACCACTTCTCAAGATATACTGTAAAGTGAATTGACCATACTTTGTGGGTGAGAACGTGGCAGCCAATTGTTCACAGCAGTATCCAACAACCAGTTGTGGCTTGAGTGACCCCATTTTTTTTTGCAAGGGATTATTACCCCCAGAAAAGCAATCCACCTATTGACGAACAACTGAATTCCTACATACTGCCAGGTAAACAAATATGTGGAGTAACAAAACTTCCCCAAAGATTCACCCTGTTAAAGTACAAAGTACAAATCTTACTGTTGATGTTAGTCAAAAGATTATTATTTACACAGTCAACATTTATTCTGAGGAATATGATTGTAATTTATACACCCTGTGCTGATGACAGACCAGCCAGCCAGGCTCAATGGTGGGTCTTAGAAAGGCAGGCCCATCTTTGGGAGCCTTTCAATCGGCTACCCACAAGCTGAAGCCTTACAACAACAACAAAATTACATTTATAGAGCGCCCTTCACGTCGGGAGGACGTCCCAAGGCACTGAACAGTCAGATCGGGACACAAGCAACGGGAGGGTTGGAGTGAGGGCAGGGCGACAGAGAATAGAAGAGGGGCAAGAGTTAGGAGGGGAAGGTCTTGAGACCGGCCTTGAAGGAGGAAAGAGAGGAAGCAAGGCGAAGGGATTGCGTCATGGAGTTCCAGAATGTGGGGGCAGAGAGGCTGAAAGTCCAGCCACCGATGGTAGGGCAGTTTGGGCGGGGGACATGGAGCAGGCCAGAGCCCCCTGAACGGAGGGGACGGGCAGGCTGATAGGGAGACAGCAGGTCGGAGAAATAGTCGAGGGCAAGGCCGTGAATGGCTTAAAATCCTACCTCTTTGTGACTTTCAATAACATCCTCCAACTCTCCCTTCAGTCCTTCCTTCCCAGTTAGAATAACATCCGCTTACATTTAAAGGCAGTCACTGTGTATGCGGATCACAGAACCTACAGCACAAAAGGCACCATTTGGCCTACAAGTCTACACTGGTCTCAGAGCAAACTCTTCATTCAATCCCACTGCCCTTTGTCCCCAAATCTCAAGCCACTCTGTCTCTCACAGTCGGAAGTATTTGTCGACTTCCCCCTTGAAACAAGCAATGTTTCTGCCTCTCCCACCTTACTTAGCGGTACATTGCACAAACTATGGTGTCTGTTTGCATCCGTGTAGGGGATAGTGTCTGTGTGGAGCGGTATCTATATGTCTGTTTCAGTCATTGTCCCTCAGTTTCTGGCCATGCTTGCTGTGTGTCTGAGTCCCTGTTATATTGTGTGTTCTCTACTCGCGGCTTTGTTTTCTCACGAGTGGTGAGGACCTTGGTCAAGCCAGGCTTCTGTTATGTTCATGTTCAAATGTCAGCCCAAATAATAACCAGTTATATTTTTTGTGCTACTTATTTGCCAGATGCAGATACTGATGGAATGTACTGGTAGGTACAGTTGTTATATTTTGGCTCAATAACTATATAAGTGTGGGTGAATGTTGCTCCAACAATGCCATCGACCAGAATCCTCTACTCTCTCACCATATCTGGCTATAATATATTCAGGAGGGATAGAGAAGGGAGAAAAGGAGGCTGGGTGGCAATATTAGTTAAAGACTCAGTTACAGCCTTAGAAGGGAACAAGGTGGAAGAAGGCCAAAAAACCGAATCTCTCTGGTTAGAGTTAAGGAATAAAAAAGGAACAGTTACACTGTTAGGTGAAAACTATAGACCACCAAATAGTGGAAAGGAGATAGAAGAGCAGATCTGCAAGTGAATTTCGGAAAGATGCAAAGCCAATAGAGTAATGATAATGGAAGACTTTAATTATCGAAACATCAACTGGTAGAATAGTAGTGTAAAGGGCAAGGAGAGAGAAGAATACATGAAATGTATGCAGGACAACTTTCTTGATCAGTATGTTTCCAGTCCAACAAGGAAGGAAGCAGTACTGGATCTAGTTTTGGGGAATGAGGTGGGGCAAGTAGAACAGGTTGTTATAGGTGAGCACCGAGGGAATAGTGATCACAATATAATTAAATTCAGAGTAATTATGGAAAGGGATAAGGAACACTCAAACGTGAAGACACTCAACTGGAAGAAGGCTAATTTCAGCGAGTTAAAACGGGACCTAGCCGAGGTGGACTAGGAAACAAAATTGGCAGGTAAAACAGCTAACGAGCTGTGGGCAGTCTTCAAGGAAGAGATAGTTTGGGCATAGGTCGAAAACATTCCAACAAAGAGAAAATATACGGCATTCAAACCTCCCTGGATGACTAGGGCAATTGGGGTTAAAATAAAGCAAAAAAAGGAGGCTGATGGCAAGTGTCAGGCCCAAGATACAGAGGTCAACCAAGCAGAATCTAGGAAATGCAGGAGAGAACTAAAAAAGGAAGTAAGAGGGGCAAAAAGAATGCATGAGAAACAATTAGCAGGTAACATTAAAGGGAACCCTAAGGTATTTTACAAACATATTAAGGGTAAAAGATTGGTCAAGAATAAGGTGGTGGGGCCAATTAGGGACCAAGGAGGAAATCTTATTGTGGAGGCAGAGGGCAGGCATGGCTGATGTACTGAATGAGTATTTTGCCTCTGTCTTCACAAGAGATGAGGATACAGCCAATGCTTCAGTATTGGAGGAGAGGGTAGAAGAAATGGATAGGATTAGTATAAACAGAGAGGAAGTACTAAAAAGGTTGATGGCGCTCAAGGTAGACAAATCACTGGTCTAGATGGGATGCATCCTAGGCTACTAAGGGAAGTACGGGAGCAAATAGCAGAGACTCTGGCCACAATCTTTCAATCTTCCTTGGACACAGGGGTGGTACCAGAGGACTGGAAGGTTGCTAATGTTACACCCCTGTATAAAAAGGGGCAGAAGGACAAACCTGGGAACTACAGGCCAGTCAGTCTAAGGTCAGTAGTCGGCAAACTTCTAGAGACTATAATCAGGGACAAGGTAGATCTTCACTTAGAAAGATATCGGCTAATAAAGGACATTTGTTAAAGGCAAATCTTGCCTTACAAATCTGATAGAATTTTTCAATGAGGTAACGGAATGGGTGGACGAGGATAGCGCAGTGATGTAGTTTACATGGACTTTCAAAAGGCATTTGACAAAGTGCCACATGAGAGGCTTATTAGGAAAGTAGAGGCCCACAGCGTTAAAGGGGCAGTGGCAGCATGGATCCACAACTGGCTGGGAGACAGAAAGCAGAGAGTTGTGGTGAGTGGCTGTTTTTCAGACTAGAGGGAATTGTGCAGTGGCAGCCCCCAGGGATCGGGTTTGGGATCACTGTTCTTATTAATATATATTAATGATCTGGACTTGGGTGTAGCGAGCACAGTTTTCAAGTTTGCAAATGATACTAAGTTAGGGAGAATAGTAAATAGTGAGAAGGATAGTAATCATCTGCAAGAAGATATAGATAAAATGGTAAAGTGGACAGACACATGGCAGATGAAGTTTAATGTAGAGAAGGGTGAGGTGATACATTTTGGGAGAAGAAATGGGGGCGGCAATATAGTACAATTTTTTAATTACATTTTTCAATTTTAATTACATTTTAAGAGATGTGAGGAAACAGAGAGACCTGGGGATTTGTGTTAGTGACACTTTGAAGGTGGCAGGACAGGTAGACAAAGCCATTAAGAAGGCATATGGGATACTAGGCTTTATAAATAGGGGTATAGAGTACCAAAGTCAGGAAGTGCTGACTAATCACTATAAAACTTTCATTAGGCCTCAGCTGGAGTACTGTGTCCAATTGTGGTCATCACACTATAGAAAGAATGTTAAGGCATTGGAAAGGGTGCAAAGAAGGTTTACTAGAATGGTACCAGGATTGAGGGACTTCAACAACAACAATAACTTTGGTTTATGTAGCGCCCTCCACGCCGGGCAGTGTCTCAGAGCGCTTCACAATAGGGATCCCGGGACCGAGCCAGGGGAAGGGGTAGAAAGGTGACCCAAGGCACGGTCGAACAGAAAGGTCTTCAAATGGGACCTGAAGCGGAGAAAAGAGGAGGCGAGGCGAAGGTAGCGAGAAAGGGAATTCCAGAGCCACAGGGCATAGTGGCTGAAGGTACAGCCATCGAGGGTGGAATAGAGGATTTGGGGGACATGAAGGAGACCAGACTCAGTGGAGCGAAGGCAATGGGAGCTGGTTTGAGGAAAGAGGAGGTCAAGAGAGGGGGGTGCAGAGGAGTGCAGGGATTTGAAGAAAAGGGTGAGGATCTTGAAGTCGATCCTCTCTGAGATAGGGAGCCAGTGAAGTCTGGCAAGGACTAGGGTAATGGGGGAGCGAAGTTTGGTGCTGGGTTTATTCTCTTTAGAACAGAAAAGGTTGAGAGGAGACCTAATAGAGGTTTACAAAATCATGAGGGGATTCGACAGAGTGAATAAGGAAAAACTGTTTCCACTGGTGGGCTAATCTGTGACTCATGGTCACAGATCTAAAATAGTTTCAATACGAAACAGAGGGGAGCTGAGGAGAAATGTTTTCACTCAGCGGGTTGTTTGAATCTGGAATGCATTGCCTGAAAAGGTGGTGGAGGCCGATTCAATAACAGCTTTTAAAAGAGAATTAGATCTTTATTTTGGGAGAACAGGTCTGTTAGGTTATGGTGAGAGAGCTGGGCAGGTGGAATTGAGTTGCTCTTTTCAAAGAGCCGGCACAGACTAGATGGGCCAAATGGCCTCCTTTTGTGCTGTAAAATTCTATGATATCCTCAGTATCTTCTCTTCAAATGCTCGTATTAAATTCTCTTTCAAAATACTGCAATCAATGCAGACACTGCTGGAAATTCATTCCATGTTCTGAGAATCCTTTTCCCAACTTCACTTCATCTTTTGTCCAACTCTGTCTGATTGTTGTTTCTTATTCTATTTTCTCTCATCATCCAGTCAATCTAGATTACAGCAGACAGCTCTGGTCACTGTGACTTAATGGGATCCCTATATCCTAAAGACAGTGCAGAGGAGAGCAAAGCGGCTGATCCCAATTATTAGTGGAATGAGCTCTCCCCCCCTCCATTCGGCCCATCATGTGCATGACGGCTGCATGAAACTGTCATGCAGTTTTGAAACTGCTGGTGGTCCAAATGTATCCCAGTTACCCTCTCGCGTCCCATAGTCCTACAAATTTGCCCTTTCCAAATATCTCTTGACAGGTGTAATTGAAACGGTTTGCACTACCCTGACTCACATGCCAGTGAAAACTGTTTCTCTCTGTTCACTATCGAATCCCCTCATAATTCTGAACACTACTTTCAAATCTCTCCTTAACGCTCTCTGCTCTAAGTAGATTAATTCCAGCTCTCTAGCTAATCCAACTTTCTCTAGCAAGATCAGTCAAAGCTTCAGGCTAATGATGTGTGAATGCTCCTGAGATATAATTCTATTTATAACAGGGACTCAAATGATTTGGACAATAAAGCTTAGGACTTCCAATGTTTTCCAAAGAAGTTCCCTGATTGGAAAGGACGGATGAATCAACATGTGACGTTACTCCGAGAGATCGCAGATAACATTGACGAGTGTCATAAAGGTGCCACTATTGCCAGTGTGACAGGGTCTTCTGTAGGTGTTGTTGGAGGGGCTCTAACTATTGCGGGGCTAATCGCCGCCCCTTTCACATTGGGTACATCATTGATACTCACAGGTGTGGGAGTTGTAGTGGGTGCAGCTGGTGGTGTCACTAACATCTCAGCTAGTGCAATAGATTCTGCTACACAATCAAATAAACAGAAAAGAGTCAATGAAATCATGGAACAGTATAGAAAGGACAGCGAGGAAATGGCAGATTGCTACAAAAAATTCCGCAATGCAGTTGATTTCTACGAGAATTGCAGTAACAAAATAGAAAAAGATGCTTTCATCAGTGTAGTTGACATGTTGGCAAAAAGCACAAGTGTTTTCGCTTGTGTTGAAACAGCTTCAGCAGTGACCAAACAATCTTTAAAATCATTCAGGGTAGTTTCTGGCGTTCTGTCAGGCTTCTTTGTTGCGTGGGATATCTACTCTATCACAGTGGATTCCATTGATCTTAGCAAAGGAGCTCAGACTGAAATTGCTAAACAGATACGAGATGTGGCTCAAAAGGTAGAGGATGAGGTAAAGATGTATGAAGAGATTTATGAAGCATTAAATGAAACTCTAGAGCAATACTAGACCAAGGTACAGCACTCACAGCTCACTTTGACTTCAGTGCCTGTCACAAATCCCATTTGGGCAGATTGTTCTCTTGTTGTTTATAAACCTCCCCATTTGTCAACAAAATATTAAATTGATTACTCTTTCTCTGATCTATTTCATGTATTTATTTATCTCTGTCAGTCATCACTTCCTGGATGAGAGGTAACTTTCTACAGTTGACCAACAACAACAACAACTTGCACTTATATAGAGCCTTTTGTGAAGGATAGCATCCCACAGCGCTTAACAGTGGTGGAAGCCTGACCCTGAGCTGGGGGTGGGAGGGGAGATGACTGAAATTACGGTTGAAGTGGAAGGTTTTCAGGTGGGATTAAAAGGGCGAGAAAGGGGGCAAAACAGTGGGATTGAGGGAGAGTGTTCCAGAATTTGGGATGTAATGGCTGGAAGCGTGACCTCTAATGGTGGGACACAGGGTGAGAGGGACAAGCAGGAGTCCATTGCCAGTTGGGCGCCAGGTGATGAACTGGGGAGTGAGGAGGTCGGAGGGCTAGGGAAGTGCCAGAGAGTGAAGGGATTTGAACAAGCGTGTGAGGATCTTGAAGTTGATCTATTCAGTGACGGAGAGCCAGTGGAGCCCAGCCAGAACTGGTGAGATGTGTGTATGGAGTTTGGTCCGGGTAACATGATCAAGGCCATCCTGATTGGTGCCTATCAGGGCTTCCATACCTCATACATTGACAACATTACCACCCAAGGTTGCTCTCACCACCTCACTGAGCAAGTCTGGAATCTTGGCATCTTGTTTGACCCTCAACTATCCTTCCTACCCTACTGAATTTTTTAAACAACTATTTTAATAATAATAATAATCCTTACATTTGATATAGTGCTTTTCAAATATTCTAGACATCTCAAAGTGCTTCACAGAATACTGTAAAGTGAATTGACTGTATATTTGTGGGTGAAACACAGCAGCCAATTACACACAGTAATGTCCCACAAACAGTTATAGATTGAAATCTCCAATTTATTATTGTTTTTGGGGATGGATTATTATTTGGAGTGTTAGAATATAGAAATTATAGCCTAAATACAGTAAAAGCCTGCATATCCGGCACCCTCGGGACCTGCCCGGTGCCGGTTAGTTGAATGTGCTGAATTTTCGGCCAGCTGCCGAAAATCCAACACACAAAAAAACTTTTTTTTAAACATACCATATTAATAATAGACTAAATAATAACAGAATATAATAGAATATTGTATGGATACTTACCGGTAAAGCAATAAATATCGATTACAGTCTCTAAGCACAATCACAAAGCAAACTTCTACAATGGCAGACGGTGGCTTTTTCAAAAATCGACAGTGCCACTTTAAGCCACAACCAGCAGCATTCAGAATTACTCATACTGTACTCTCATGAGACAACTGACTCACTAAATGCGCCACCAAGAGTGTCCCGGATGGCTCCAGTTGCTTGAATGGGGAATTGTATTGGGAGGTGCCGTTTGGTCGAGTGTTCCGTTTGGATAGATGCCGGATATGCGGGCTTTTACTGTATAATGGAATAATTAATAGGTCATTATAAAATGTATAAACTACTGACAGTCACGGGACAAAGAACATCTGGTTCTCTCTGATTAGAAGGAATAACAGGATAGGCTTGGGTAAAACTGCAGAAGACCAATGTCCTGAGGGTACTGACTCACCCGCCAGTGGAAATGGTTTCTCCTTGTTTCATTAAGTCTCCTCTTAATCTTCTCTACTCCAAGGAGAATAATCATATGTTATCTAGCCTCTGCTTTTAACTGAAAGTCCTTATTTCTGGTACCATCCTGGTAAATCTGCTTTGCGCCCTCACCAATGCCTTGACACCCTTCCTAAAGTGTGGTGCCCAGAACTGAACACAGCACTGCAGCTGATGCCTCATCAGTGTTTTATAAATGTTCATCATAACTTCCGGATGTTGGTATTCTATCCCCTCTTAATGAAGCCTAGTATCACATATGCTTTTGAACCACTTCATCTACCTGTCCAACCACTTTCAATGATTTACTTATAAGAACCCCCAGGTCTCTCTGTTCACTGTCAGGATGTCAGATGACCTGGAATTGAGGGTGGAGGCAGAGAGACAGAGTTGGCCAAGTGGGAGAGGCGTATAAGATGGGAGGTGCATCTAGAGATGATGAGGAAGGAACTGGGAATTTGGGCCAGCGCTCGCTATCAATCACCTGGGAAAATAAGGTGATCAGGGTGTGAGGTGCTCTCGATGCTGCTGCACATAGTGCAAATCTGGCCCATATCATGATCCAGCACCACAATGTCACCCGAGAAATCTTCCAGTGTGTCTGGGGATCCAAGGGGGAGCGTGTCTGCAGGACCACATTCCTGAAGAGTCCGGACAAGAAGAGCACTTCACAGAATATACAATACTGTAAAGTGAATTGACTGTATATTTGTGGGCAAAACGTGGCATCAAATTGCACACAGCAGCGTCCCACAAACAGTCGTGGATTGAAACGACCAATTTTATTACTGTGTTTTTTTTGGACGGATTATTATTAGGCTTGTGGAGTAAGGAAACTTGCCCAAGGTTTTGCCCAGATCTGCCTGGATTCGAAAAACAGGTCTCAGCAAGTAAGGCAAGTGCTCTAACCAAACACAGAAGTAGCTGAGAACACACAGCCAGTCAGGCAGTATCCATGGAGAGAAGAAAATCCTCTATCTTCCATTTAATCCTCTATTGTATATCTTCTCTTTTTCAACAAACACAAGCCCAATTTGTTGAGCCTCTCCTGAAACTACAGCTAATCATAGAATTACAGACTGTGTTACACACAGACACTGGCCAATGGCCCATAGCCTCTCACTCCCCTCTGAACTCTCTCTCTCTCCCCTCCCCCCTACTCTGCCCCTCACAGTTGCTCAGATCCCGACCTGAATGTTTAGAGCTTTGGGATATCCTCCGAACATGAAAGCCGCTCTATAAATGTAACTTTGTTGTTGTCGTTGTTTATATTCCAATTTGGTATTCATTCCTCTTGAGAATCGATGCCATCTATAGCCTTTCTGTGGCTATAATTGAACAACAGCCTAACTAATCTCCTGTATAAAGTTAGCACTTTCTGCTTTACACTCAATATCCCTTGATATATACCTCAGAACTTCATTTGTCTTGATTCTCTTTTCAACCTTTAAACTGCATATCTACTCCTTTCAATCTCTCTTTTCCTCGACATCAGTAAAAGTTGCTCCTGGTTACAGTATTAAGAGACAGTATAAATTGTTAACATTATTAGTTTAGCAATAAACAACTCACTTACCTGGAAGCTTGTGGTGACAAGCTGAATACACTGGAGTTCTACGTGAGCTGCAGGTAAATTTACAACACAACTTTCTTTCACTTTCACTGAGTGTTTCTGTAACCAATTAACCTCCCCCACACCTATGCCTCCTTCATCACCCTGTCCTCCATCCATAGCACACATATTTCTTTGATTTCCTCCATCTCTCCCGCCTCCCCTTCCTCCACCATCACCAAAATGAGGCACAGCACCTGATGACTCCACACCCAGCTTCTGGCCACAGAACACTCTCTCCTTGCCCACTGTTGGCCGACGTAATCAACCATTCCTTCTCAGGCTTTGTCCCATTCGACCTCAAAACTGCTGTCATCAATCATCTCCTTTACAAAAGCACCCCTGTTCCCTCCAACCTGACAAATTCAGAGCCCATCTCAAACTTGCCCTTCATGGCCAAGGTTATAGAACACATGGTTGCCAATCAACTTCACTCATACCTCTCCCTTCACACCCTCTTGAAGAACAACAACAACACCATTTTTTTTTTAGATAGCCTTTATGTAGGGAGGATGTCCCAAGGTGCTGAACAATCAGGTCGGGATCCTAGCAAGGGGGTGGTCGGAGTAGGAGGAAGGGGAAGGAGAGTAGGAGAGGGAGAAGAGTTAGGAGGGGAGCAGAAGGCACGGTCAAAGGTCTTGAGTCCAGCCTTGAAGGAGGAAAGGGAGGAGGTGAGGTGAAGGGATTATGGGATGGAGTTCCATAGTGTGGGAACAGAGAGGCTGAAAGCCCGGCCACCAATGACGGGGTGGTTAGGGCAGTGGACACAGAGCAGGCCAAAGCTTGCTGAATGCAAGGGATGGTCAGGATGATAGGGAGACAGCAGGTCAGAGAGATAGGCAGGGGCAAGACCATGAATGACCGTGAAGGTGAGGACGAGGATCTTGATTCGATCCTCTGGGGGATGGGGAGACAGTGGAGATGGGCAAGGGTGGGAGTGATGTGGTCATGCAGCCTGATGCGGGAGAGTACATGGGCTGCAGAGTTCTGGTTAATCTGCAGCCTGTGAAGGGAGGAGTTGGGAAGGCCGACGGGGGAAGAGTTCCCATAATCGAGCCTAGATGTGATGAAGCATGAATGAATGTTTAGGCTGCATCGGGGGTGAGGTAGTGGTTGAATCTGGCAGTGTCACGGTGGTGGTAGAAGGCTATACAGGTCATGGCATGGATATGGGGGAGGAAGGACAGTTCGGGGTCAAAGAAGACGTCCAGATCCCTGACTGGCTTCGAGAGGTGGAGAGAGCAGACTTGAATGCTGATGTTGTCAGCGCCTGAGATGCAGAGGTGCTGACGTGAGCTGATCAGGAGGGCCTCCATTTTGTTGGAGGAAATTGTCCCTCGTCCAGGAATCAATGTCAGACAGACACAGGTGTCCTGCAGTCAGGATACCAGTAGTCCTGGAATCGAGGGTGGAAGCGGAAAGATAGAATTGGGTGTCATCCGCCTACATGTGGAATTTTACCCCATGTCTGCAGATGATGTCACTCAGAGGGAGCAAGCACAATAACAATAACAACTTCGATTTTTATAGCGCCCTCCGCGTCAGAAGGTGAAGAGCCAAGCACAGACCCCCGGGGGTATGCCACATGAGACTGTGCGAGAGCTGGAGGAAAAGCCATTGGAGGAGACAGAGTGAAGGCGGTGTGAGAGGTATGATCGGAACCAATCAAGGACAAAGCTTTGAAGGTTGAGGAGGGAGGAGAGGCGATGGAGGAGGATTGTGTAGTCTATGGTGTCAAAGGCGGTGGACCCTCCCAGTCTGGTTTTGACCCAGCCTACAACCAGAGATAGCGCTCATCAAAGTTACAAATGAAGTCCTCTGTCTCTGTGACCAGGGCTCCCTCTGCCTCCTTGATCCCATCATCCTCCTCCACCACCTCTCCTCCTTCATCCACCATAGTGCCAGACCCTTCCACTACTTCAACTTCAGGCGTCTAAAACCCTCGTCCATGCATTCTCACATCAAGACTCCACTGTGAAAACTCCCTCCTCATTGGCCTTCCTGGCTCTTCCAACAAACTTACACGTGTCGCACCTTTCATGACAGGAGGACGTCCCGAGGCATGGGACAATCATTGTTTCAGACCTGAGCTGGGGACTGGGAGGGAAGGGGGAGATTTGGATCGACCAATGGGACTGTCGAAGAGGAGGTTCTTGAGGCGAGAGGAGGCCAGGGAGGGGGCGAGGCAGAGGGACTACCGAGTTCCAGAGGTTGGGGTAGAGTGGTTAAAGGCTTGCCCACCAATGGTGAGGTGGGTAGGTCAAGGGATATGGAGCAGGCCGGAGCATGCTGAGCGGAGGGTCAATCATCCGGAACCCTGCAGCTTTTGTCTCCCGCATTAAACTCCACGACCACATCACTCCCACCCTCACCCAACTGCATTGGCTCCCCATCCCCCATCCTTACTTTCAAGGCCATCCATGGCATTGCCCTCTGCTATCTCTCCGTCCAACTGACTCCCTATCAACCTGGCTACCCACTCCGTTTAACAGGCTCCAGTCTGCGCCACGTCTGCCGCCCAACCCGCTCTACAATCGATGGCCAGGCTTTCAGCCTCTCTGCCCCCAGAGGATAACAATAATCCTTGTGTTTGATAGAGCTTCATATCATGGCTTGGAGACATCTCAAAGCACTTCATGGAATATACTGTAAAATGAATTTGTTGTATATTTTATGGGCCAAACATGACAACCAACTGCACACAGTAGCATGCTACAAACACTTGTAGATTCAGTGACCAAATTATTATTTGTTTCATTATTATTTTTAAAGAATTATTACTCCTGGATAAATGATCCAATCGACTAACAACCGGATTCCTACTTACAGCTAAGGTAAACAGTGGTGTTGGGATTTCCAATCCCGAGTCTTCAAAATAATGACCCAACAATCCTTAATAAAGGTATAGCGATTTAATGATGATAAGCAATTTTAGAATGGTAGAATAAAATAATCATACTACCAGTTCTATGTAGAATACAATGTTGGATTCAAGCTGTTTCACCATAAGTCAGGTTCAGGCTTCTTACAATACTCACCTTCTAACTTTCCTTCTCTAACTGACCCTTCTCTGCCTGTAAAACAAAACAACTGAAACCATGACCCGTTCCAGTAGTTCTGGACAACAGTGGCAGGCTGGAGATCTTGGTTTACCCTGAGACACTCCCCAACTGTTGTAATGAGCCGCTCTCTCTCCCATTTTATACTTCTCCACCATAACTAACTCAGCCAGTTGATCACTTGGACATTGTCTAAAAGTGATATCAAAACCAGACTAAAGGCCAGAGTTGTAGGGAGTTGTTAGCCTCCCTTCTTTTCCCAGACCTTGAGATGGCTCTCCTGCTACTCACGTGGCAATTTCCCAAATGAGTACAATCCTTTGCATCTTTGTTAATTGAGTCCTCTGTCCCTATCTATATCTCGAGCTGCTCTCCTTCAATTCTTTATTTATCCTAGAAGCTACTGATATTATTGCTCTCTGTGGATTATTGGCAACCCTAGGTTGTCTCAGCGCAGGGCAATGTGCACCTTGGGTTTTGTGTAGATACGTTGTTTCTCTCCCTTTTGCTCAAAGTTGCTGACCATGCCTGTGTTGTTAGATTGTTTTAATTGGTGCCTGATTGGAACTAACTATAATTAATTTTTAATTAATCTATTCAAACTCCATGTAAGGACTTGGAACACAACAACAACTTGCATTTATATCGTGCTCCTCACACAGGATATCCCAGAGCACTTGACAGTGGTGGAGACAGGGGGAGTTGGAGGTAACTGTAGTCATGGTCAAAGGGGAAGGTAAAGGGGCAAAGTGGAGGGATAGAGAAAGAGAGTTCCTATGTTTCAGGGCATATTGGATGAAAGTGCGGCCCCCGATGGTGGAATGATGGGCACAAAGAACATGTGGGAGGCTGGAGCAAGTCGAGCGAAGGCAGCAGGTAATGGGTTGGCAAGCAAGCAGCTCGGAGAGTAAGCAAATCGGAGAGGTTGGGATGTGCTACATACTTATTTATTGTAGTCTACCCTGCACTGCAGCATACAGACAAACAAGATCTATCTCCCATGCTAGCAGATTCTGTGCTGCTCTGATTTCCCAAATCGAACCAGTTCTCACCACAACCTGTTGCACTCCTCTATACAGTTTGACCTGAGCTCCCATTAATGCGTGACCCAGAGAGTGAGCAGCAAGAGATGGGGGGGGGGGGGAGGGCGGGAGGGGGCGGGAAAAAGCTCAGTCCTGTCCTCATCTAATGTTCACACACATTCTCACAGCTTCCAACGTGGGTGATAAGATCATACTTCAGCCTGCCTTATAGTTAAAAGGTTTGTTCAAGTACTGGGTCAGGGATTTGAAAATTATATAATCTAGGCCAGAGGAGCCAATCTTTTGATTGCCAAGTGCCGGATACACCATGTGAGAAACGTCCATGAGCCACATAAGCAAACGTTTTGAGCTTCCCTCCAAAACACAACAACAAAATTACTTTTCTAGAGCGCCTTTCACATCGGGAGGACATCCCAAAGCTCTCAACACTGTGATGTTCTCAACACTCAATGTGTAGAAAGCTCTTTTATTCTCAGTTCATTTTTATCTGACAAATATATATTTATTTGGTCTACAAAACATATATTCAGCTTTCCTCATACTAATAATTAAAAAACAGCAGAAAAGAAAATATTTGCATACCACAAACATTTCAAACTGTGACAAAATGCAAACAGCCTCATCATTTTGATCCCCAGCAATTAAATACACAATACATTCCACTTGCCTCATGTAACAGAACCTGTAACAGAAAAACAAATGCATCTACTTCAAAATCAGTATATTCCAGAAAGTATTAGGCAGAGCCAAGGCTTGGGGACCTTGTGTTGGCTAATACTGTCTTCCATTCTCCTCAAGTGGAGGAAAAATTAGAGCCTCCTGTATCGCTTCTGCCTTTATTTACAGGGAGCAGTTACACTTGTGGGCTACTCCCAGCTCTGTTTTCCTTCACTTACCAGATGACAAGCCAAAGTTCCCAATCTGTTTCTCCTGCCTTTATGGGGAGAGAGTTTTTCCAACCAACCCACACACATCACCTCTTGGACATTCTCTAGTTACAGGTCAAGTATCCCTTGATATAAACCTTCCCTGAGCACAGGTACCCTGCCATGTGGGGAGGTGGCAATGACACACACTAGCTGCACTAGTTAGGCTCAGGCCCCATCTGGCCTTAGCCTCGACCAAACGCAGCTTCAGTGCATCCCTCATGAGGTACTCCGACTCTCGACTCTCGCCACAGGGTGATGTGACAGCAGAACTCCTGGGACAAAACACAAGAGTAGCCATTTATCCTTCTCCACATTTCCTGGCCATATATGCACTGCAGGAAGAGATGCTCCACCCTCTCCTTTTATCCCAAACCCTCCCAAGGGCTGCGTGCACTGGGGCCTAAGCCTCTATGGTGCATGAAAACCCAGAGGGTGAGGGCTCTTTCACCGCCATCCAAGCCACGTCCTCGTGTTTGTTGGACAAGGCAGGTGACCAGATGTTCTCCCAGATCTGGTTAACAGTTGGTGAAGAGCACCCGACTATCAGTTTCCTCACCTCTCGCTCTTGGACAATGCCTATCACCTCCCATGCTGACCAATTGGTATTCCCATAGGGATCCAGTGTTCCTGCACAGGAATCTTTCTGTCTTGGCTAATGATAAGTATTGATAAGGTCTTCTTATTTTATCTTGCCTCATGTATGAATTGAACCTTTACTCCCCAATATCCTCTCGAGTGAACCAGATCATTAGTACATTCCTTTGCGCCTTTGTTAGTTTTATGTCCTTATCTATATCTTGAGCCTATTCTCCTTCAATTCTTTATTCATCCTAGAAGCTACTGATGTTATTGTGTCCCTTGGATTATTGGCATGGACCAGTACCCAAGGTTGTCTAAGCGCAGGGGAATGTGCACCTGGTGTTTTGTGTAGATAAGTTGTTTCTCTCCCCTTTGCTCAAGGTTGCTGACCATGCCTCTGTTGTGGATAGATTGTTTTAATTGGTGCCTGATTGGAACTAACTGTAATTAATTTTTGATCCCTCCATATCCCAACATGAGAATCTGGGTTATATTTGGGACGCCTTTGCCTCTCTTATCTGGAGTCTTATGCATCGTGGGTCTGCAGACATGATCCAGCCACATCTCCAGGCTGTTATTTTTTGTTTTTGTTTTGATGGTAAGCTATGCGGGTTTAGCTGGTTAGTCACCAGCACACACTCTGGGGTCCCCAAGCTTTGGCTCTTGGCCAACCTGCGCTTAATATTTTCCAGGATTAGGCAAGTAGGATAAGTCCCTCCAGAGAGAGAGCGCATCCCATTCCAACAATCTATCTCTGGGCTATCCACGTGTAGGTGAGATGCATGGAATTCCCAGCTTGGTTTGGATAGTCTCCAGCACGGAGATGTGCTTCTGCATGTGTCAGGCACCCGGCTGACCAAAATGACAGAGTCTTCCTCTGCAGCAGGATCTACAGCTTCCTGGTGCTAATTCTGAAGTCGACACAAAGCAATGGAAATAACAAATAATGTTTAAATATTATATAACACCTTACATTGAAACTTTCCAAAGATGTGATCAACCAATTTTACTAGATGATTTGAATGGCCAGGACACCAAAAGATGCTCTTTTCTCTTTCCACATAGTGGCTTGAATCCTCACTATTTACCATCAAGGTAGACAAAACCTTGGTTTGATATCTCAGTGAAATCTTATAAGTCATATAAAAATCTTAAAACTGTTCTCCATAAATCTGAGTTTCCTTCAATCACAGCAAGTCCAAATCTCTATCATTTCAACAGCAAACAACTTATATTTATATAGCACTCTTCACTTAGAATAATGTCTCAAGAGAATGCTGTACAGTGATGAAGAGTGGACAAGAGGAAGTCAGCATTAGGTTTTCTGGTGGGATTTAAAGATGAATTAAAAAAAGGGAGTGAGTAGGAGGTATTAAGGCAAGGATTTCCAACGATTAGAGCCATAGTTAGATGAAGGCTGGGCCATCAATGGTGTGGAGGGATCAAGTGACGATCTATGAGACCTGAACAATAGGAATGCTTAATTAAATTAAGTAAATTCATTAAAAGAAGAGTATTACAGTTGCAGTTTATATGGGTATAATTGTTCCCTGTTCACCCAAACCAATAGAGAACTCTGCCCTGGCTGACAGGAATGTTTGCACGGATGGAAATTCAATCAATGTTAAAACAGGAAGTTCCTATTTCCTTACCGATTGTGTTGAAAGCATGTGATCAATCCAATAGGAAGTAAAATAGAACTGGAGAGGTTTACAAGAACTATCAAAAATTGCTACAGTTTATTACAGTGTTTATTACAACAACTTTGGACAGTTTTTTTCACGATCCTATGATGTGCAATAAAGTGCAAAACATACATCCACTGTGCAAAAACATTCCCAGCTTTACATTGAGCCCAAATGTGTTTTTAGAACTAGTTCCTTAAATACGGGAAAAAAATCAAGTTTCTCCATCGCATGAAAGACCAAAGAGATTTGCAGTGAGCTTTAGTTTTTTTTCAAATGTCGCTTAGAAAACCGTGACCAAAGGGTAATTAGTAAAAGCGGAATCAGAACAGGGGTTACAAGTTCATTCATCAGTTTAACACCAGCTGAGCAATGAGTTCCTTCGCATCTTGGACGCTGGTTGGGATCGGTGATCCATCCTCCGCTACGTGGGTACCAATGAGGAAAAGCTTCCTCTCGTCACCAAGTTCAGACAAGCAAAGATGCTCGTGGATTTCTAAAATACTGCACGCCCCTTTCAGGTCCTGAAAGAAGAGTAATAATCACAATATTAGTAATATAACAAACAATAATAATAATAATCCTTGCAATTGATATAGAGCTTTTTTCACATCTTCAAGGCATCTCAAAGTGCTTCAAAGAATATACTGTAATACATGTTATACAGTAAAAGCCCATTTATTCATGACCCAATCAACCTTAACTTCCGTATAACCGGTACCTCAAAACAAAAAAGGCCTCCATTCGATTAACCAGATCTTATCCAGCACAATGTATCAGTATCAGTATTTTGGAATGCTACTAGTGCCTGAAAGTGGCGCTGCCATTTTTTCCCCTAACAGAGTACACTACGATTACCTCTTGAATGCTGCCATAGTAGTGCACCTCCGGGTTTGAGAGAAAGGCAGGGAGAGAGAGAGGGCAGGGGAGGGGAAAGAGTGGGGAGAAAGAGAAAGGAGTGAGAGAGGGAGAGAGAGGTAGGGGAGAGGAGGGGAAAGAAAGAGAGAGGGGGTGAGTTGATTAATGTCGATGGAAAATGAGAGGAATGGAAGGGGGTTGGGTTTGGAGCCATTGAGATGCTAGAATGACTGAGTGTGTGTGGATGAAAGAGAGAGAGAGTACCCCTTTGATTCTGTGCTGTGTTTATAGACTGTAATCAATATTTATTGCTTTATTAGTAAGTATCCATGCAATATTCTGTTATTATTTAATCTATTATTAATATGGTATGTTTTAAATATATATATATTAATTTTTTTTGTGTGGGGTTTTCGGCCGAATATCCGGCACGCGCTTTAACTGGCATTTGCCAGGACCTAACGGTGATGGATAAACAAGCTTTTACTGTACATGAAAAGATCTGTACCAAATGCAAGGATTATTATTATTAATAATAATAATAATTATTATTAATAATAATTATTATTGCTTTATTAATAATAATTATTATTAATAATAATAAGCTCCCGCTGCCTCATCGTCCTCCTTGACCTCTCTGCTGCCTTCAACACATTGACCATTCCATCCTCATCCTCCATCTCTCCTTTCACCTCAACCTTCATGGTTCAGTCCTTGAATGGTTTAGTTGTACCTCTCACACTGCCTCCACTTCCCCTCCACAAATGGTATTTGCTCTAGCCCCTAGACAGTCTCACACTGTGTTCCTCAGCGTTCTGTCCTTGGTCCCTTCCACTTCAACATCTACCTGCTCCCTCTTAATGACATCATCCATAGACATGGGGTCAACTTCCACATGTACACAGCTGACACCCAACTGTATAATTAGATTAACAGGGCACATTCCGCCGGGAAGCGAGAGGGCATTTCATTTCACAAACAGGGAAATTTCCATACGTGAGTGACATACATATTTGGAACTGATTTGGATACTCTTGAGCACAATGATAGTTTCTGCTTGTGTCAGACACCCAGCTAACCCACCCCCAAAAACAGAACTAATAGCACTTTGGGATGTTCTTTCGATGTGAAAGGCATAATATAAGGATATATTGTACTGTAACATAGCACAACTATATCCTACCAATCAACAACAAGTGAACCAGGAATTCAGCTCATCAATTACACAATGACAGAGTGGTTACCTGTTTATTGGCCAAAACGACAACAGGAAGTGTAGCATCTCCTTGGATCAGTTGGTGAAGCTCCTGTTTAGCGAGAGGCATGCGCTCGTGGTCCGCTGAATCCACAACATAGATCAGCGCCTGCGCATCTGACAGATAGGTGGACCAACACTTGCGCAATTGCTCACCACCACCAACTTCAAGACAAAAGCAGAGACATCAGATGTGGTATGTGCAACAATACGATGATAATAATAATAGTAATCTTTGCATTTGATATAGTGCGTTTCACGTCTTCTAGATGTCTCAAAGCGCTTCACAGAATATACTGTAAAGTGAATTGACTGTACATTTGTGGGCAAAACACAGCAGCCAATTGCGCACAGCAGTGTCGCACAAACAGTCGTGGATTGAAATGACCAAATTTTATTACTGTGGGGTTTCTTTGCTGGAGGGATTATTATTATTACTTGTGTGGAGTAAGGAAACAAGGATAAGCAGTCATAATAATTATAATAATAATCCGTGCATTTGATATAGAGCTTTTCACATCTTATTGACATCCCAAAGCGCTTCACAGAATATACCGTAAAGTGAATTGACTGTATATTTGTGGGCAAATCGCGGCAGCCAATTGCACACAGCAGCGTCACAAACAGTCATGGATTGAAATGACCAATGTTATTATTGTGGGGGATTTTTGGACGGATTATTATTAGGCGTGTGGAGTAAGGAAAGTTGCCCAAGGTTTCGTCCTGACCAGCCTGGATTCGAACACAGGTCTCCCCAGCTATCAAATGCAAGGATTATTATTATTACTGTTATAACAAAATAAAGTGCTCTTGACAGAAAATCACAAACAGAGTGCTATTGACTGAATAAATTATATTCATTGAACACTATTCCGCTTACAAGAGGACCCTGGTAACTGACTGGTTACCTTTATATACCACACTATCTTCTTCAGTTAATCCTCATGTTACCAAGTATTTATAGGGAGGCAGTGACTTGACGACTTACTCTCCAGGAATTCTATTTCAGCTTCTTCAATCTTAACACAGACACTGTTGAACTTTTTAGTGGGTCCGTCACTCCTTTTGACTGTGTTATTGGATAGACTGTGCAATACACTGGTCTTCCCTGAGCCATCCAGCCCCAGCACCAGAATCTGTTTAACATTTTCCTTGTCATCAGGATCAGGTTCCTCCTGATAAAAGAAGGGAAAATGTAAATCATATGAATAAACAGAGGAAACAAACAAGATCGATAATTTGCAAACTGTTTCAAGAGTCATATCAGAATTAAGAATCTGTTTTATAATAATAATCCTTGCATTTTGATATAGCGCTTTTCACATCTTCTAGATGTCTCAAAGCGCTTCACAGAATGTACTGTGAATGAATTGACTGTATATTTGTGGGCGAAATGCGGCAGGCAATTGCACAACGTGGCGTCCCCACAAACAGTCGTGGATTGAAATGACCAATTTATTATTGTGTTTTTTTTGGAGGGATTATTATTCGGTCTGTGGAGTAAGGAAACTTGCCAAAGGTTTTGCCCTGATCTGACTGGATTCGAAAACAAGTCTCGCACTTGTAAGGCGAGTGCTCTAACCACTGATCTACAGGACTCCACCCAATATGAACAACTAATTACATTTACACAGCAACTTTCACGTCCGGAGGACATCCCAAGGCGCTGAAGGGTCAGGGATTTACAAGACTTGTTTATAAACCCTGCAATACTTCCTGCTAGAGTTGGCAGAGAGGAGGGAGTGAGTGGCTGGGAAATGGTCTCCCGCTGCCTCCTCGTCCGCCTTGATCTCTCTGCTGCCTTCAACACATTGACCATTCCATCCTCATCCTCCGCCTCTCCTTTCACTTCAACCTTCACAGTTCGGTCCTTGAGTGGTTTAGTTGTACCTCTCACACTGCCTCCACTTCCCCTCCACAAATTATGTCTCTTTATTACCCTAAACAGTATCAGGCTATGTTCTTCAGGGCTCTGCCCTTGGTCCCTTTCACTTCAACATCTACCTGTTCCCTCTTAGTGACATCATCCGTAGACATGGGGTCAACTTCCACATGTACGCGATGACATCCAACTGTATCTCTCTGCCTCCACCCTCAACTCCAGGAATACTGCCGTCCTGACAGAATGTCTGTCAGACATCAAGTCCTGAATGAGAACAGGCACTGACTGCATCACCAACCATGGATGCACACTCCACCTCACTGAGCCAGTCCGGAACCTTCAGCCACTCTGTCCCTACTTGGGTGTCATTGCGTACAAGACAGAGGCCCTCCTGATTGGTTAACGCCAGCGCCTCCGCACCTCAGGCGCTGACAACATCAGTGTTCAAGGCTGCTCTCTCCACCTCTCGAAGCCAATCAGGAATCTGGGCATCTTGTTCGACCCCGAGCTATCCTTCCTCCCCCACATCTGCTCCATGACCAGCCTTACATCACTATTGCCAGCCTCCGCCACCACCTCACCCCCCCCCCACGCTGCCGAAACCCTCATCCACGCCTTTATCACTTCCAGGCTTGACTACGGGAACTCTCTCCTCGTCGGCTTCCCCAGCTCCTCCCTTCACAGGCTGCAGATCATTCAGAACTCTGCAGCCCGTTTACTCTCCCGTACCAGGCTTCGCGACCACATCACTCCCACCCTCGCCCGTCTCCACTGGCTCCCTGTCACCCAGAGGATCGAATTCAAGATCCTTGTCCTCACTTTCAAGGCCATTCACGGCCTTGCCCCCACCTATCTCTCTGACCTACTGTCTCCCTATCAGTCTGCCCACACCCTCCGTTCAGCAGACTCAGGCCTGCTCCGCGTCCACCGCCCTAACCGCCCAACGATCGGCGGCCGGGCTTTCAGCTTCTCTACTCCCACACTGTGGAACTCCATCCTGCAGCCCCTCCCCTTCATGTTCAAGGCTGAGACTGATAGATTTTTTAAATATAGAGGGATTAGGGGATATGGGGATGGGGCAGATAATTAAGAGTTAGGTCAGAAGATCAGCCATGAATCTTATCAAATGGCAGGGCAGGCTCGAGGGGCCGAATGGCCTACTCCTGCTCCTAATTCTTATGTTCTCCTTCCCCCCCACCTGGCCTACACCCTGCACCAATCCCGACCCCAGGTTGGGTCTGAAATGCCTTGGGACGTCCTTGCGACATTGAAAGGCACTAATACAACTTTGTTGTTGTTGATATTTCTGACTGAAACCTGGGAGTTGCCCCTATTCTCAGGCGGAAAAGAATGTGTTTGGGTGGAGTTCTAAGGAATATTACTGGACCGAAACTACATTCCTCTTACTGTACTATGGACAAATATAGAACTTGTGCAGATTGCAATGTGTTCCTCAGCAGGAGGTTCAAATAGAAATCCTAATTCCTAACAAGACTCCACAGGCAGAAACCTCCACTGGAAGTCTGCAAGTCTGCAAGTCTGCACAATACAATATCCTATACTGATCAGAAACAGGAGCTTTATCAAGAGCTTCAATGAGCTGTAGTTACACAGACTTTGTCAGCACTTCTCTCTCTTTTATTCACACGTCTCCTCACACAATGAAGTGGCAGCAAAAACATGAGAGAGAGAGGAGGGAGCTGCGTAAGATGGGAGGATGAGGAGAGAGTAGGGAGTATTAATGTATAGTATGTGAGTGTGTAAGTATTGGAAAACAAGAGAAAAAGTGTCAACTATTCTTTAGAGGCAAGATTTGCTTTTTACATTGCACAGTACAATGTCCGGTGCTAACCAGGAATCGTCATATGTTTGCATGTAGCAATAGTCTGTAAGATAGTTTCAGACCAGTAATGTTTCTTAGGACACCTCTTCTCCCCTCACACTCTCTCTTTCTCTGTTTTTGCTGTCTCATCCCCTCAGACTCTCACATTCTGACTTGTTCTCGCACAAAATCGAGAGAGGTGAGGATGTAAAAGGCCTTCAACCCATTTGATCTTCATGGTTTTTTACGCTTCCTAATTACATCATTGAGGTTCCTTTGGCTCAGTGGTTATAGCACTGGATTCCGGCAGGGTGAAACCTTGAGCAAAATTGCCTCATGGCACACGCCTCTGTTCGCCTAGCAGTAAATAACAAGCCAGTTGTTAGTCGATCAGCAGATCGCATCTTCAGGGATAATAAACCCTGATAATAACAAGTTCCAGTCATTAATTACTGAGTGTGCAAAGACATATAAAGAAATTCCTGGTATTTAAGCTAAGAGCACCCTTCACAACACTCAACGGGTGATTTCTTCTGCTGCTTTTGAATATCTGCAAGTTATTGTTTTGGGTTTGTTTTATCAATTTGATGTAGAAAACCTATTTCTTCACAGATCATCCTCAAATCCCTTCACTCCCTGGCACCTCCCTCCCAAACTCTCCGACCTACTCACTCCCCGAAAACCTTCTTCTTCAACCACGCTGACGGTCACCTCACACCCCCTCTCCCTGCCCCTGGCTCGGAGTCAGGCTCCTCCACTGTTAAGCACTCTGACAGGAGGGCACTATACAAGTGCAATTTGTTGTTGTTGCTCCTGTAGTTCAGTGGTTACAGCACTCGCCTTACAAGTGTGAAACCCGTGTTCGAATCCAGGCAGGTCAGGGCGAAACCTTAGGCAAGTTTCCTTACTCCTCACACCTAATAATAATCCGACCGAAAACCCCCCACAATAATCATTGTGGTCATTTCAATCCACAACTGTTTGTGGGGACACTGCTGTGCGCAATTGGCTGCTGTGTTTCACCCACAAATATCCAGTCAATTCACCTTACAGTATATTCTGTGAAGCGCTTTGAGACATCGATAAGACGTGAAAAGCGCTTTATCAAATGCAAGGATTATTATTAATACTGGGGCTCGTGCACACTCTTCTCTGCCTTTCGCATTTGGGGAATAAAACCCATTATTACAATCAGACTCAACTGATGGGGGTAACATCGACCAGTATTGGCTTTGTCTTGTTGAACAAGGCTTCACATGTATTATCACGGTGAGTGATGTGTTACTGCACTCAGCCTCTTCCAGCTTCCTACTCTGAAGGTTCATCTGTTCTCTCTATAACTGTCTGTGTTTGTGCACGCGCCCCTCTATTTATGTACTTACTGACTGCATCATTGGCTCTTACTGTGGCTGGACCCATACGGAAGCCTAAGATATTAATAATCCTCGCATTTGATACAGCAACTTTCGTGTCTGGAGGATGTCTCAAAGCTCTTCACGGGATTTAATGTCAAGTTCAGTGACAACTGGTGGGGTAGGTAATGGCAACAACTGATTTGCACACAGCAATCAACGTCCCACAAATAGCCGAGAAGTGACTGACCAGTTTTATCTGGGGAATTGTGACCATAGACCCAAGAGAAACTCCCTTCTCTTTTTACACAGTGCGATTGGGATCTTTAACGTGCAGCTGAACAAGAGATTGGACCTTGTGTTAACATGTCACCCAAAGGACAGCACCTCCAATACTATATTGGAAAGTCATCGTAAGACTATATGTGGGACTTGAATCCACAAACTTCTGACTCTAGAGGTGAGAGTGCAACCAAATTAGCCCAGCTCATAGTATAAACTTTTTTTCCCCAAATAAAACATGTTTGTATCTGACAAGACTAAGTCACAGAGCCCTTGTCCAGCAAGCGAGAGGACCTGGGTTCAATTCCCAGCCAGAGCAAAGCGTTGGGCAAGTTTCCTTACTCCACACGCCCCAGCAGTAAGTAGGAACCCGGTTGTCGGTGGATTGGCGGATCGCTTTCCCGGGAATAATCCTTTCAAAAATAAATGCTAATAATTTGGTCATTTCAACCCACGAACATTTGTGGGGACGCTGCTGTGCACGATTGGCCGCTGAGTTTCGGCCACAAAACATACAGACAATTCACTTTGCAGTGTATTCTGTGAAGCGCTTTGAGACGTCTAAAAGACGCTGCATCAAATGCAAGGATTATCATTATTATTATTATACACACACACACACAAACGTGAGTTAAAACTGCCCATTTATAGCAATGTCACAGTTTGGCAGAGAGCTGCTCAACCAGCCAGCTTAACAACAAACCTCCCTCTCTCTCTCCCTTCCTCTCACTCACTCTCCGACCTTCCCTCTCACACTCCCTGTGAGTCAACCACTTTAACCCTGAGGCAGCCTCCAAACCCACTGACCCAGATCTCACACAATCACCCACTTCCCGACCTGCTCCACAACAAGGCAGTTTCAGGGAGTGGCACTCGTTGGGAAGTGACTTGGGCAGGCAGGGAGGGGCACTAGCTGGGCAGGCAGGGAGGGGCACTAGCTGGGCAGGCAGGGAGGGGCAGTAACTGGACAGGCATTGGTTTAGCAGGGAGTGGCAGTCAGGCACTGCCTGCTCTCTCAGTGAGGGCCAGTAGTTGGGCAGTGGGTGGCAGTAGCTAGGCAAGGAATGAGTGGCAGATTGCCCACTCTGTGTGTGTGTGTGGGGGTGAGGGGGGGGGCTGTATGCGTGTGTGTGAGACTGTGTGGGCAGATTGCCCACTCTGTATGTGTGTAGCTGTATGTGTGTGTGGCTGTGTATGTATGTTTGTGTGTGGAGCTGTATGTGTGTGTGGGGGAGGGACTGTGTGTGTGGAGGGGGACTGTGTGTGTGTGGGGGGGGGGTTGTGTGTATGTGTGTGTGGGGGGGGCTGTGTGTGTGTGTGTGTGTGGGGGGGCTGTGTGTGAATGTGTGTGTGGGGGGGGGGACTGTGTGTGTGTGTGGGGGGGGCTGTGTGTGTGTGTGGGGGGGGGGCTGTGTGTGTATGTGTGGTGGGCCGTGTATGTATGTGTGTGGGGGGTGGGGGGGGGGGGCTGTGTTGTGTGTGGGGGCTGTGTGTTGTGTGTGGGGGGGGGGGGGGGGCTGTGTGTGTGTGTGGGGGGGGGCTGTTGGTGTGTATGTGTGTGGGCTGCGTATGTATGTGTGTGGGGGGGGGGCTGTGTGTGTATGTGTGTGTGTAGGGGGACTGTGTGTGTGTGTGTGGGGGGGGGACTGTGTGTGTGTGTGTGGGGGCTGGTGTGTGTGTATGTGTGTGTGTGTAGGGGGACTGTGTGTGTGTGTGGGGGGGGGGACTGTGTGTGTGTGTGGGGGCTGTGTGTGTGTGTGGGGGGGGGGGCTGTGTGTGTGTGGGGGGGGCTGTGTGTGTGTGTGGGGAGCTGTGTGTGTGTGGGGGGGGGCTGTGTGTGTGTGGCGGGGGCTGTGTGTGTGTGTGTGGGGGGGTGGGCTGTGTGTGTGTGGGGGCTGTGTGTGTGTGTGTGGGGGGGGGGCTGTGTGTGTGTGGGGGGGGGGGCTGTGTGTGTGTGGGGGGGGGCTGTGGTGTGTGGGGGGGGGGCTTGTGTGGGCTGTGTGTGTGTGGGGGGGGGCTGTGTGTGTGTGGGGGGGGGCTGTGTGTGTGTGGGGGGGGGGGCTGTGTGTGTGTGTGGGGGGGGCTGTGTGTGTGGGGAGCTGTGTGTGTGTGGGGGGCTGTGTGTGTGTGTGGGGGGCTGTGGTGTGTGGGGGGGGCTGGTGTGTGTGTGTGGGGGGGGGCTGTGTGTGTGTGGGGGGGGCTGTGTGTGTGTGGGGGGCTGTGTGTGTGTGGGGGGGGCTGTGTGTGTGTGTGGGGGGCTGTGTGTGTGTGTGTGGGGGGGGGCTGTGTGTGTGTGTGTGTGGGGGGGGCTGTGTGTGTGTGGGGGGCTGTGTGTGTGTGTGGGGGGCTGTGTGTGTGTGTGTGGGGGGCTGTGTGTGTGTGTGTGGGGGGGGTGGCTGTGTTGTGTGTGTGTGTGTGTGGGGGGGGGCTGTGTGTGTGTGTGTGTGTGGGGGGGCTGTGTGTGTGTGTGTGTGTGTGGGGGGGGGCTGTGTGTGTGGTGTGTGTGGGGGGGGCTGTGGGGGCTGTGTGTGTGGGGGGGGGGCTGTGTGTGTGTGTGTGGGGGGGGCTGTGTGTGTGTGTGTGGGGGGGGGCTGTGTGTGTGTGTGGGGGGGCTGTGTGTGTGTGTGTGTGGGGGGGGCTGTGTGTGTGTGTGTGTGGGGGGCTGTGTGTCTGTGTGTGTGTGTGGGGGGGGCTGTGTGTGGGGGGGGCTGTGTGTGTGTGTGTGTGTGGGGGGGGGCTGTGTGTGTGTGTGTGTGGGGGGGGGGGCTGTGTGTGTGTGTGGGGGGGGGCTGTGTGTGTGTGTGGGGGGGGGCTGTGTGTGTGGCTGTGTGTGTGTGTGAGGGGGGCTGTGTTGTGTGGGGGGGGGCTGTGTTGTGTGGGGGGGGGGCTGTGTGTGTGTGTGTGTGGGGGGGGCTGTGTGTGTGTGTGTGGGGGGGGCTGTGTGTGTGTGTGGGGGGGGCTGTGTGTGTGGCTGTGTGTGTGTGTGTGAGGGGGGCTGTGTGTGTGGGGGGGGGGCTGTGGTGTGTGTGTGTGTGGGGGGGGCTGTGTGTGTGTGTGTGTGGGGGGGCTGTGTGTGTGTGTGTGGGGGGCTGTGTGTGTGTGTGTGTGTGGGGGGGGGCTGTGTGTGTGTGTGTGGGGGGGGGCTGTGTGTGTGTGTGGGGGGGGCTGTGTGTGTGGCTGTGTGTGTGGTGTGAGGGGGGCTGTGTGTGTGGGGGGGGGCTGTGGGTGTGTGTGTGTGTGTGTGGGGGGGGGCTATGTGTGTGTGTGTGTGTGGGGGGGGGCTGTGTGTGTGTGTGTGGGGGGGCTGTGTGTGTGTGTGTGTGGGGGGGGCTGTGTGTGTGTGTGGGGGGCTGTGTGTGTGTGGGGGGGGCTGTGTGTGTGTGTGTGGGGGGCTGTGTGTGTGTGTGTGTGGGGGTCTGGTTGTGTGTGGGGGGGGGCTGTGTGTGTGTGTGTGTGGGGGGCTGTGTGTGTGTGTGGGGGGGGCTGTGTGTGTGTGTGTGGGGGGCTGTGTGTGTGTGGGTGGGGGGCTGTGTGTGTGTGTGGGGGGGCTGTGTGTGTGTGTGGGGGGGCTGTGTGTGTGTGGGGGGGGCTGTGTGTGTGTGTGGGGGGCTGTGTGTGTGTGCGGGGGGGCTGTGTGTGTGTGTGGGGGGGGCTGTGTGTGTGTGTGTGTGGGGGGGGCTGTGTGTGTGTGTGGGGGGGGGCTGTGTGTGTGTGTGTATGGGGGCTGTGTGTGTGTGTGGGGGGCTGTGTGTGTGTGGGGGGCTGTTGTGTGTGTGGGGGGCTGTGTGTGTGTGTGGGGGGGGCTGTGTGTGTGTGTGTGGGTGGGGCTGTGTGTGTGTGTGAGGGGCTGTGTGTGTGTGTGGGGGGGGCTGTGTGTGTGTGTGTGGGGGGGGCTGTGTGTGTGTGTGGGGGGGGGGGCTGTGTGTGTGTGTGTGGGGGGGCTGTGTGTGTGTGTGGGGGGGGGGGCTGTGTGTGTGTGTGGGGGGGGGCTGTGTGTGTGTGTGTGGGGGGCTGTGTGTGTGTGTGGGGGGGGGGCTGTGTGTGTGTGGGGGGGGGGCTGTGTGTGTGTGTGGGGGGGGGGCTGTGTGTGTGTGTGTGGGGGGGGGGGCTGTGTGTGTGTGTGGGGGGGGGGGCTGTGTGTGTGTGTGGGGGGGGCTGTGTGTGTGTGTGTGGGGGGGCTGTGTGTGTGTGGGGGGGGCTGTGTGTGTGTGTGTGGGGGGGGGCTGTGTGTGTGTGGGGGGGGGGGGCTGTGTGTGTGTGTGTGGGGGGGGCTGTGTGTGTGTGTGTGGGGGGCTTGTGTGTGTGGGGGGCTGTGTGTGTGTGTGTGTGGGGGGCTGTGTGTGTGGTGTGTGTGGGGGGGCTGTGTGTGTGTGTGTGGGGGGGGGCTGTGTGTGTGTGTGTGGGGGGGGGGGCTGTGTGTGTGTGGGGGGGGGCTGTGTGTGTGTGTGTGTGGGGGGGGGCTGTGTGTGTGTGTGGGGGGGCTGTGTGTGTGTGTGGGGGGGGGCTGTGTGTGTGTGTGGGGGGGGCTGTGTGTGTGTGTGGGGGGGGGGCTGTGTGTGTGTGTGTGGGGGGGGGGTGTGGGGCTGTGGGGGCTGTGTGTGTGTGGGGGGGGCTGTGTGTGTGTGTGTGTGGGGGGGGCTGTGTGTGTGTGTGTGTGGGGGCTGTGTGGTGTGGTGGGGGGCTGTGTGTGTGGGGGGGGGGCTGTGTGTGTGTGTGTGTGGGGGGGGGGGGGGCTGTGTGTGTGGGGGGGGGGGGCTGTGTGTGTGTGTGGGGGGCTGTGTGTGTTGTGGGGGGGGCTGTGTGTGGGGGGGGGGCTGTGTGTGTGTGTGTGGGGGGGCTGTGTGTGTGTGGGGGGGGGGCTGTGTGTGTGTGTGGGGGGGGCGTGTGTGTGTGTGTGTGGGGGGGCTGTGTGTGTGTGGGGGGGGCTGTGTGTGTGTGTGGGGGGGGGCTGTGTGTGTGTGGGGGGTGGCTGTGTGTGTGTGTGGGGGGGCTGTGTGTGTGTGGGGGGGGCTGTGTGTGTGTGTGGGGGGCTGTGTGTGTGTGTGTGTGGGGGCTGTGTGTGTGTGTGGGGGGGGCTGTGTGTGTGTGTGTGGGGGGGGCTGTGTGTGTGTGTGTGGGGGGCTGTGTGTGTGTGGGGGGGCTGTGTGTGGCTGTGTGTGTGTGTGAGAGAGAGGGAGAGCGCCTCTCCTCTGTGGCTGTACCTGTTGTGTGATGGCTGGCTGCTCCTGCACACACTCCCCGCCCTTGAAGATTGAGGTCCAGGCGGAGTAGATGAGGCCGCCGGCCACAGCCACCGTCACCCCCAGCAACCCCACCCGGTACAGCTGCTGCTCCATCAGGGACAGACCCCCCCCCCCACACACACACCCCCACACACCCCCCCCCCACACACTCACACAGAGAGAGTCTAGCGCAGATCAGCCATCAGCGCAGCCCCGGCCATGTGTCCCCACCCCCCGGAGATCAGGCCACTCACACACTGACTCACTGACTCGCTCTCACTCACTGACAATCACTCACTCACTGACAATCACTCACTTTCACTCACTCACTCACTAACACTCACTCACTCACATCACTCACTAACACTCACTAACACTCACTCACTCACTGACAATCACTCACTTTCACTCACTCACTCACTCACTACACTAACACTCACTCACTCACTCACTAACACTCACTCACTCACTGACAATCACTCACTCACTCACTAACACTCACATCACCGGTCACTCACTAACACTCACTCACTCACTGACAATCACTCACTCACTCACTAACACTCACTCACTCACTTTCACTCACTCACTGACAATCACTCACTCACTAACACTCACACACTCACTAACACTCACTCACTAACACTCACTCACTAACACTCACTCACACTCACTCACTGACACTCACTCACTAACACCCACTCACCACTCACTCACACTAACACTCACTCACTAACACTCACTCACACTCACTCACTCACTAACACTCACTAACACTCACTCACACCTCACTCACTCACTCACTAACACTCACTCACTCACTAACACTCACTCACTCACTAACACTCACTCACTATCACTCACTCACTAACACTCACTCACTATCACTCACTCACTAACACTCACTCACTAACACTCACTCACTCACTAACACTCACTCACTCACTAACACTCACTCACTAACACTCACTCACTCACTAACACTCACTCACTCACTATCACTCACTCACTAACACTCACTCACTATCACTCACTCACTAACACTCACTCACTACACTCACTCACTCACTAACACTCACTCACTATCACTCACTCACTAACACTCACTCACTATCACTCACTCACTAACACTCACTCACTCACTCACTTTCTCTCTCACTCACTCACTCACTCACACTCACTCACTCACTAACACTCACTCACTATCACTCACTCACTAACACTCACTCACTAACACTCACTCACTCACTAACACTCACTCACTCACTAACACTCACTCACTCACTAACACTCACTCACTCACTAACACTCACTCACTCACTAACACTCACTCACTAACACTCACTCACTCACTAACACTCACTCACTCACTTTCTCTCTCACTCACACACACACTGACTCTCTCTCTCTCACACACACTGACTGGACTGACTGACTGACTCCCCCCTCCCCAGTCACTGGAGCTGAGCAGCTGCTTTGTGATGAGCTGCTCCGTCACACTGAGCAACCTCCCTCCCTCCCTCCCTCCCTCCCTGACCCATTCACTCACTCCCTCTCACCACCTCATTCACTTACCAACTCACTCACTCACTCACTCTCTCCCTCGCTCTCTCTCTCTCCCTCCCTCCCTCCCTCCCTCCCTCCCTCCCTCCCTCACTGACCCATTCACTCACTCCCTCTCACCCTCATTCACTTACCAACTCACTCACTCACTCACTCTCTCCCTCGCTCTCTCTCTCTCCCTCCCTCCCTCCCTCCCTCCCTCCCTCCCTCCCTCACTGACCCATTCACTCACTTCCCTCTCACCCTCATTCACTTACCAACTCACTCACTCACTCACTCTCTCCCTCGCTCTCTCTCTCTCCCTCCCTCCCTCCCTCCCTCCCTCCCTCCCTCACTGACCA